>SJYT01011278.1:231935-246712 GCA_006410635.1 Cephalophus harveyi
CTGGCGTGCTGCGATTCATGGGGTCGCAAAGAGTCGGACACGACTGAGCGACTGAACTGAACTGAACTGACCAGGGATCAAACCCAGGTCCCCTGCATCAGGAGCTCAGAGTCTTAACCACTAGACCAATAGGGAAGCCTCTGTTTTCCTTTCTAAAGCATCATAATTTGTTTATTCTTTCAGTTGGGGTACATATTTAAGTAATATTTTAAAGAATCTAATGTAGATAGTGTGTATATTTTAAATATTGGCTTTATTAATTGGTTTTATATATATATATAATATAAATAGTGTTCAGGTAGAAAAACAATGTTTAGAATATAGTTTTGGAACAAGCAGGTTAATAGCCAGGAAGCCCAAGTGAGATATGACCGATAACTGAATCAATGGGTTAGGTGTTAGACAAAGAAAGAAAGAAAAGCATAAAGAAGAAATGAAAGGAAGATGTGTCTCTGCTGAGACAGAAGAACAGAGAAGAGTTAAAGACACTTTGGAGTTATAAGAGATCCTGAAGCTGGGAAAGAAATCAGAGGAAGTTGGGGGGCAGGGGACTCGCTTTGAGTCCTGTTTAACCTGATGCACCTGGTCTAGCAACAGAGTTCACAGCAAAAGGTGCAGGATGGAGGCATATTTAACATATTGTCCTAAATGACACAGGACAACACTGAATAAGGATTGGAGCTGATGAGATTATCTAGAAAGTGAGTACAAAGAGAAATGAGAGTTGAAGTTAAATGCCCATGACCAGAAGCCTTAGAATTCTAGAGTTATGCTGGCCACTGCAGGAGCCATCAGCCACATGTGACCACTGAGCCCCTGAAATATTACCGGTCTGAAGTAAGATGCATTGGCCTCAATGGATTTCAGAGACAGTACAAAGATAAGGAATATGTCAGTAATAATTTCTTTATTGTTATGTGTTAAAATGATAATGTTTTGGAAATATTAGATTAAATTAAACATATTATTAAAGTTAATTTCACCCATTTTGTTGCTACTAGAGAATTTTAAATTATGTATATGGTTGCATTATATTTCTCTTGGACAGTGCTAGTCTGGAGCCTCTCAAGCAACAGGAAAGAAGAAATTAATTTCTTCATCATGCCAAGACTTGGCATGATGCTGTGCAAACAGTGCATATAAATGTTTAAATATGGAAGAATTATCTAAGATTAAGAGCAGAGAGTTGATGTAAATGTAAATGATTTTGGCTACAGTGTTCATATGCTATAGTCAGATGTTATCCAAGGCATCGATGTGTCACCATCTGGCTTCTGCCTATAGAGATGGCCAACCCACTAAGCTCTTGGCTCCTTTATTTTGCCAAAGAAGGTGGTACTTTTTCTTTTGCCTTAGGAGAATCCTTCTTTCTTAAGCAATTATATTACATGGTCTCATTTTCTCGTTTCATCTTCTGATGTTACCCCATGTAATACATTGGAAATCTCAGGTAGACAGTCTCATAAATTTTATGCTGGAGATTGGATTGTGGCCTTCTAGATTCCAGAAGATCCACACCAGCCTTGGGGGGGTTTCACATAATACCTAAGTCTCTTCATGCACCACTAGGCTCCCAGACTGGAATATGCCTTTGACTTTTTATACCAATGAAAGCTTGGCTTCACTTGAGACTTGAGGAAATTAGAGAACCTGCCCACAAGCTATGCCAGGCTTCTCTGATTCTCTTGTCTCAGCTAAAGCCACATTTGATGATCTCTAGCCATGTTTGGTTTCTCACTTTATCACATATGGTGGTAGGGAGAATTCTAAGATTCCTACCTTGCTCATACACAGGTCCTGTAATCCCCTTTCCTTGCGTCTTCCCATTGAATGGCATTCCCATGTGAATGGCATGGCATAGAGGGTACCTTGATTAGGTAACATGTTCTGGCCAATGGGGCTGGAATAGTCATGTCTGTGATTAGCCATGTAAGACTCCACTGTAGGACTGGAAATTAGACAAACATATTCTTACTAGCCTAGAAAAAAGCAAACACCATGCTGTGAACTGCCTGTGGGGGCCACCAGGCAAGGAACTGCAGGCAGTCTCTGTGAGCTGAAAGAAGTACCCAACCAAAAGTTACCAGAATAATGGGAACCTCAGTCCTTCAATCACGAGGAGCTGAATTCTGCCAATTACCTGGAAATTTTTGGAGAGGATCCTAGACTTCAAATGAGGAGTGCAGTCTAGCTGATAACCTGAATTGCAAGCTTTTGAAACTCTGAGCTGAGGATCCATTCTCGCTGTGCCTAGGCTTCTGACTCACAAAAGCTGTGAGACAGTAAATTTGTATTGTTTTAAGCCACTAAATTTGTGGTAATTTGTTACAAAGCAATAGAAAATGAATATACACACTTATGAATATCCAATATAACTGAGGCTTTTCATTAAGATAATAACTACATTTTACGATGGACTTGGAATACAGGTCTATGGAGAAGACAATCCTTGTGAGATTTCTATTAGGAAAATCAAGTGATAACAGGTCTTTAATCATATCTGGAAAACAAAACAGGATAAGTGGCCCTGGGAATTATATTTAAATTAACTGCACCACTTTATTGGAGAAGGAAATGGCAACCCATTCCAGTGTTCTTGCCTGGAGAATCCCAGGGACGCGGGGAGCCTGGTGGGCTGCCGTCTCTGGGTCGCACAGAGTCGGACACGACTGAAGCGACTTAGCAGCAGCAGCAGCAGCACCACTTTATAGGTTTTCCTTTCATGGAGTCCAGTGGCCCCAACACTGTTAAGCATCTGTACATGTGGGCAACTTCTAGAATGCTTATGTCATTCATATGTTGCTGTTTAGGGTCCCTAGTGGCTGAGATGGTAAAGAAACTGCCTGCAATGCAGATGACCAGGGTTTGATCCCTGGGTAGGGAAGATCCCCTGGAGAAGGAAATGGCAACCCACTCCAGTATTCTTGCCTGGGAAATTCCATGGACAAAGGAGCCTGGCGAGCTTAAGTCATGTGTGACTGCCAGGCTCCTCTGTCCATGGGATTTCCGAGGCAAGAATACTGAAGTGGGTTGCCACTTTCTTCTCCAGGGGATCTTCCCTACCCAGGGATCAAACCTGCATCTCCCACATTAGCAGGCAAATTCTTTACCTCTGAGCCACCAGGGAAGCCCATATGTCATTCACATACCAATCTCCAAAATTCCTGGAATACCATGTTTCCTTGGTTGACTTTTAGCTGGGTCAATTCCTACAAAATTGAGCCATACATGTATGGCAAATACTTGATGTTTCAAACACATCCAGAGAATAATACTAAAAAAAAAAAGGAGCCCATAGAAAACAGATAGCTATGTAATTCAAATTGTGACTCCACCAAATTTAGATGAGTTGAGCAGTGGGAATTAATGAACTATGTGCCATCTTCTTAATCCTCATATACTATTATTACTAGTAGTACTACCAACGCTGTTACTATCAGCACCTAATATTTACTGAACACTTACTATGTGCCAGTCACATGTCTAAGAGCCCTAAAATGCTATGTCACTTAATCCTCACAACTTCTTGAAGTAGGCAAATTTATCTCCCCCCATTTTACAGATGAGATATCTAAAGTCTAGGTTGCTTAAGGATCCAATATTGATAGAGTCCAGACTCACTCTCAGGCAGATGCCAAGGCTCTGCTGTCTTAACCCTCATGACTTAACTGCTTCACGTACAGTTTGAGTCTAAATATCTGGACTTACTGGAGCAAATCACAGCATTCTTGTTTTCTCACTTCAGTCCTAGATTCAGTGAATTTAAATGTTTTCTTAAGAAATTACAAATTTTCAGGTGGGAGGATGAAATAGGTGAGTGGGGTTAAGAGGTACAAACTTCCAGTTACAAAACAAATGAGTCGTGTCTAAAATGTACAGTCTGGGGGATATAGTTGACAATGATATATTTTTTTAAAATTTGAAGGATAATTGCTTTATAATGTTGTGTTGGTTTCTGCTGTCCAACAATGTGAATTAGCCATAAGTATACATATATCAGCCCCTCCTGAGTCTCCCTCCTAACTCCTCCATCCCACCCCTCTAGGTCATCACAGAACACCGAGCTGAGCTCCCTGTGCCACACAGCAGCTTCTCACTAGCTATCTGTTTTATACATGGTAGTGTATATATGTCAGTATTACTCTCTAAATTCATCCCCCCTTCTCCTTCCCCCACTATGTCCAGCAAGTCTGTTCTCTATGTTTGCGTCTCTATTCCTGGCCTGCAAATAGGTCCATCAGCACCATTTTTCTAGATTCCATATATAAGCGCTACTATATGGTACTGGTCTTCCTCTTTCTGACTTACTTCTAGGCTCTAGGTTTGTCCACCTCACAAGAACTGACTCAAATGCATTTCTTTATATGGCTAAGTAATATTCCATTGTATATATGTACCACTAACTTCTTTATCCATCCATCTGTTGATGGACATCTAGGTTGCTTCCATGTCCTGGCTATTGTAAATAGTGCCGCAGTGAAAACTGAGATACATGTGTCTTTTCAAATTATGGTTTTCTCAGGGTATATGCCCAGTAGTTGGATTGCTGAGTCATATGGTAGTTTTATTCCTGGTTTTCTTTTAAGGAATCTCCATAGTGGCTGTATTAACAACTTATTAATACATTCCCACCAAAAGTGCAAGAGGGTTCCCTTTCCTTCCCACCCTCTCAAACATTTATTGCTTATAAATTTTTTGATGATGGCACTTCTGACTGGTGTGAGTGATATACCTCATTGTAGTTTTGATTTGCGTTTGTCTAATAATGAGTGATGTGGAGCGTCTTTTCATGTGTTTGTTGGCCATCTGTATGTCTTCTTTGGAGAAATATCTGTTTAGATCTTCTGTCAATTTTCTATTGGGTTATTTGTTTTTATGATATTGAGCTGCATGAGCTGGTTGTATATTTTGGAGATTAATCCTTTGTCTGTTATTTCATTTGCTATTGTTTTCTCCCATTCTGAGGGTTGTCTTTTCGTGTTGTTTATAGTTTCCTTTGCTGTGCAAAAACTTTTAAGTAGGTCCCATTTGTTTATCTTTGTTTTTATTTTCATTACTTTAGGAGATGGGTCAAAGAAGATCTGTGCCAAAGAGTGTTCTACCTATGTATCCCACTAAGAGCTTTATAGTTTCTGGCCTTACATTTAGGTCTTTAATCCATTTTGAATTTATTTTTGTATATGGTGTTAGGAAGTGTTCTAATTTTATTCTTTTACATGCAGCTGTCCAGTTTTCCCAGCACCACTTATTGAAGAGGCTGTCTTTTCTTTATTGTATATTCTTGCCTCCTTTGTCAAAGATAAGATGCCCATAGGTGCATGAGGTTATCTCTGTGCTTTCTATCTTGTTCCATTGATATATACTTTTGTTTTTGTGCCAGTACCATATTGTCTTGATTACTGTTCAGTTCAGTTCAGTCTCTCAGTCGTGTCCAACTCTTTGCGACCCCGTGAATTGCAGCACGCCAGGCCTCCCTGTCCATCACCAACTCCAGGAGTTCACTCAAACTCACGTTCATCGAGTTGATGATGCCATCCAGCCATCTCATCCTCTATCGTCCCCTTCTCCTCCTGCCCCCAATCCCTCCCAGCATCAGGGTCTTTTCCAATGAGTCAACTCTTCACATGAGGTGGCCAAAGTATTGGAGTTTCAGCTTTAGCATCATTCCTTCCAAAGAAGTTTTACTGTATTTCAGTCCATACTTCCAAAGTATAGACTGAAATCAGGAAGGTTGATTCCTCCAGCTTTGTTTTTCTTTCTCAAGATTGCTTTAGTTTGTGTTCCCAAACAAAAACAATTATATAATATTAATTTTTGTATGTTGACAGATGGTAACCACGCTTATCATGGTGGTCATTTTGAGATATATAGAAATATCAACTCACTATGTTGTGCATCAGGAACTAACATAGTGTCATAGGTCAATTATATTTCAAAAATAAAAGAACTCATAGAAAAAAAAGTCAAATTTGTGGTTATCAGAGGCAAGAGTTGGGGGAAGGTGGTCAGAAGACAGAAACTCCCGGTTATAAGGTAAATAAGTACTAAGGATATAATGTACAACATGATAAATATGGTTAACACTGCTGTATGTTATATATGTGAAAGTTTCTAAGAAAAATCCTAAGTGCTCTTATCACAAGGAAAAAGTATTTTTTCTGTTTCTCTAATTTTGTATCCATATGGGATGATAGACTTTTACTAAACTTAATGTGGTAATAATCATTTTATGATGGAAGTTAGACTATTATGCAGCACATCTTAAAGCCATACAGTGCTGCATGTCAACTATATTTTAGTAAAACTGAAAGAAAAAAAAGCAGTTACCATTTTTGGAGCAACAGAAGGACAGGAGGTTGAGTCACTTAGTGCCCTATAATTCTTAATGTGAAGAAACAGCTGTAAACCGCTCCTTCATAAGCTTATCATTTATCTGCTTTAAACAAACAATCCCCATACTCTGCTTCAAGTTCTTCTAACTTCTCTATGTTCTGGAAATGGCTAAAGGCACAAGCAGGAAGCCATTCACTTTCAGTCAGCTGCAATCATGTCATGCAGTAAGTTCACCAGAGATTCCTGATGAAAGATGCAAGAGAAGCTGGAATCACAGACGCATGAAACAGTCTTTCCTTGATATGAATCCAAGGAAGATACCTTCACTTAGTTCTCCTCCAAGTGTCCTGCATACAGCACATGAACTCACTTTTTCTATGTTTACTTCATGTTCCTTCCTGGCAAACACACCTAGTAAGTTCATGCGTGCTAGCTAATTGGCTGTAATCTTTCCTTTGTCATTTTTTTGAGCTTAATGAGCAGGTGGATCACACACCAGGGTCAGCAATGTTTGAAAGCATCAAACCAGCCACTCCTGGTGCTAATAGGAGCATTTCTGCAAGGAATTCCATTTCCTTTTGAGTGTTTTATAGAGACAGGAGTTTTCTCTTTGTGAGAAAAATTGTTCATTGGTTCTCCATCCAGACAGCCAACAGTCTTTCCACTTTTTTTTTTAAATTTCTTTCAGCCTCATTGTTACTGACTTTGAAGTACTTGAGCTTATTCCAGCCATAGACGTTGCTTTTATTTTTGTGTACTTCCTGTCATGATCTTCAGTGTGGATTATTCCCTCATTCCTGCTGCTCAGGAAATACTGCATATTCTCTTGATTCTTTCAAAATGTTTGATTATCTCAAGCTTCTCTTCAGTGTTTAAGCTGTCCTTTGCATGCACTATTTGACATTTTAAATCAAGATGCTTAAATATTCTTGGGATATTAAATGAGTGTTTTTCTATAGAAAAATGCATAATTGCAAAAGAATAACAAAACACAATCTTGCAGGATATCACTCAGTGAACCAACATAGCTGGTAATGTTTGAGGTCTGTGTGTGTTATATTTTGTGTTATATTCCTATAGGGCTTGGTTATCTGGTTGTAGTTTAATGTGTTCATCTGGTGTTTCTGAGTAAATCATTGAATAAGTTAGTACAAAATTTGCATCATGCTTGAATTGTTACTTACATTTCAGTTGCATTGGAATGATGCTGGTTTTCAAAATAAGCATTATAGCGTAATTGACTGTATTATCAACTTTCAAATAGCCAAGAACACATTAATAATTAACATATGTAAGAATTCAACAAATCCCTGCCCTCATGGAGCTTGCATTTTAGTGAAATTCAAATATTGACACCATTTAAGCCCAGTTTAAAATTATGAGATCTAAGATAATCTAAAAATACATTTTATATGCAAATAAGCTACTTAAAACTCATTTAAAGTCAGTTGTTGCATACTGAATTTTTAAATATATGCTATATTTTAAAAGACAAACTAAAGTCTTAAAAATGCAAGCAAGTTGTTTCTTAGAAATTCAAGACCAAAAGCAACAAACTCTAAAATGTTGTATATGTCATAGGAGTAGCATATTACATATTAATATGCCTATATTCTTCTATTTGTATAAATGCAGGGCATATGGAGTGATTTTTCACTTAATGCTAAGAAAGGTTATTCCTGGATGGCAGGACACTACTTTTTTCTTTGCATATACCTATATTGTTTGCTTCCTTTATAATAATCTTATAAAACTAAAAGGTGATTTTATGTTAATTTGAAAAATTTTAAATACAAAGATATCAGAGAAGAAATATCCATGAACCCAACAACCAAAATTATCAAATATCAACACTGTCATATTTTTGGATCTTTTTAAAATAAAAAAAACTCCTCAAAAAATTAAAGATCACCATGGACTACCCTCTAGTGCCATTCCTCACCCATCAACTCCCTCTATAAAACTGCATTTCTTTCCTGTCCATATAGAATAATTTTAAAAATTCCAGTTAAAAATGTTAGGCTAGACTAGAAATGTATCTTATGAGTTTTTCAGCTTTATGCTTAATTTTTTCTGATGAATAATTTTAAACATATTCCAAAATAGAGAAAATAATGTATGATAACCCCCCTATATACCCATTACCTAGATTCAGCACTCAAGGTTTTGCCACATGAAATTTTTGAAATCAAAAGCAGAAAACTGTAACCTACTGTTCATCCTACAATTTGTTCAGTCAATAAACAACCACCTACTAAGGAAGACAGGGAGAAGTGAGATTAGCTGTGGTCTCACTATGTGCTGTGCACTGGGTCTTGTCTACACTGACCCACTGAGGAGTCACAACAACTCTGCCACCCAAATAGTATCATTAGCATTCTTCAGAGTGGAAAATGAGGCTTGGAAAGATGAAAGTTCTTTCACAGGCCCAGCTGCTTGCTCTTTCTTTCTAGACCGTAAATCCCTCCTCCCCCACCAATTTCAGTATGTGTGAGAGAGTCACTAGAGGTTATTCTGTTGAAAAATACAAAATGAGAAGGTCTCACTTTGTAGCTGTGTGAATTGATCCCTCAATTCTCTGGGCTGGAGGAGGGTCCAGCATTGTTATGGGAGTTTTAAGTCAGCAACTTTTTGTTATTATTTAATTTATAAAATAATCTGTTGTAACTTTCACTTTAAGATATTTTCCTCTAACTACTTAGATAAAAGAGAGGAATGTTTTCTCTTTTCTTTTAAAAAAAAATCTCATTAATGATTCAATACACTTTTTAAATTCTTACTTGTTCTCTATAGCTAATAATCCCAGCTGACCAACACCCATAATTACAGAAACCAATTTCAGTTGCAGTTTGCGGGCTGGCAAATATATCACAGACATTTTCCAAAGCAGTTTTGAAACTTCTTGCCTGTCATGTCACTTACGTGTTGTTATGCTCATATGTTGCAGCAAATGCTTCATAACCATTCTTGATCTTTCCTGGGGACTGTTCAGAAAGCAGACATGAAGCTCCAGTGTATCCACCCTATTAGTCAGTCTTGTGATAAGAAGCATGGGATTTGGGTTTCCCCTGACACATATTTATTTAATAGCATAGACTGTCATCATTTAGAAGCCCAAGATGCACAATGATTCAGCTATTTTGAAACTGATGAGATTAAAGAAACTCAATTATCAAATGTTTCCCAGCTTATATGTATAAAATTTTAGTAGAACAGATAACATCTGATTCTAGATTTCACTTAATATTTGTATCCCAAACTCTTCAAAAGACAAACCTAGTCTCCCAGAGAAGGAAAGAACCTTAAAGATCATGTGGGATCAGACAGACCTCTTCATTTGGCAAATGTGGAAAGAGATCCAATATTTATTTTGCTTATATTTTGTTTCAGGTAGTTCTTCTTTGGTTTTCAGTTGCCACAAAGTACAGTGCCAAGTTCCTGTATTGTCACACCAAGGGAGTTGTTTGTGCACAGTCCCTGGTATTAAAAATAACGGAAAAGAAAATAGCCACTGAACTTTAGCATGAACAGAGAGACAGCAGTAAATTTTTTAAGGCGCCATAAAACTCAACTGCAACGTGCAAGCCTGCAAACTGAAAATAGCTGACCACAAGAATTGGAGTAAAAAGTCAGGAAGGAAGGTTGTCACATTCTAGAAGTTCAGTAAATCAAATTAGGTTATGTTCGAAAGTGGGTTTCTAATTCTGCTTTTCCACTTATTTACATATAGAACTTTTTCACTTTTTGCAAAATGTCTCCTGACTAAAAATTTTTTCGTGTGTGTGCCATAGCCATATTACTGTATTTGATTCGGTGCCTTTAATTTTTTCTTAAAATACAGACCCTCAAAATACATATCTCTGTAACCGACCTTGGTGAGGAGGTAGTTTAGAGATTTTCAAATGTCTTTGTCTTTCTTTCCTTCCCCTCCCTCTGCCCAGGGGGATTCCCCAAATAGAGTAAACAGGTCAGCGTGACCTTGGATGAGGCCGCTTTCTGGGTCCCGAACTCAAAGGTAAAACCTTGCCCTACTTAGACCTTTTGCCCAGGGAAGCTTCTCGCCTCTGCCCGACTTCCCCAAGGCCAATCGAGGGCAGTCAGGGCCCCCTGAAGCAGCTTTTCTCCCTCTAAAATCCGACCTTTTGGGGGTCTCCAAGGTGCTGCCCGGGGCAAGAGTGGGTCCCACAGCAGATGTGGGAAGATTCACCTCTGTGGGCGGAGGACCCGAGCGCCTACGGCCGGTGCGCCGACCCCAGCGGGCCAGCCTCCAGCGGACCCCCGGACTCGCCGCTGGCCGGAGCGGGGCCAGAGCGGGAGGCAGGTGGCAGCGCCGCGCAAGCAGGGGCACAGGCAGCGAAGCTTGGGCGCTGCTAGGGGGTCTGCAGGACGCGATCCCTCCCAGGAGCAGCGCCAGGACAGAGAACCGCACCCGGCAAGCAGCCCCAGTGCCGCAAGGTGTGAGGGTGCAGACGGCGGCGGAAGGGTGGCGGCCGAGGCGCCCCGGCTCCCTCCTTACCTGGCCTTTGCCGGCCTCACGCAGAGCTCCGGCCTCGCGCCCGCAGAAGTTTCCCAGCCGAGTGCATCGGGCCCCCCCGACCGGCGCGAAGTCTCTGGCGCCCGGCTCACGCGCTTCTGGCCACCCCGCGCCGGTGCCCGCCCTGCGCCCAGGCGCTCAGTGACCGCAGCCCGGTTCCGGAGCGGCGCGGTGGCGCAGGCGGGGGCCGGGCACGGGCGCGCGCCCCGGGGACCGCGGGGAGGGCGGGGTGGCGGCGGCAGGAACGGCGCGGGGCCCGGGTAGCCCCAGCCTCCAGGAAGTCGTCGGACTGCTGATCAACCTAGCGACTGAGCGACGGAACAAAGTTTGCAAACATGGGTCTCAAGTGAACGCAGCTTACAGTTGTAAAACGAACCTCGTGTTCGCTATATGCCAGGAGAGGACCATGGGGTTCACTCCTTGGATGGGAAGCAAGTGTACTTCTGCCCTGTCTCTACCCCACCCCCACTGTAAACAAAATGAGATCAGTGACTGGAATGGGGATGGGAATATTTGGGTAGAGAGGGCAGAGAACAGTTAATATCTTGATTCAGATCAATGAATGTCTCCAAGGCAAATGGATGAAGAGCATGGACAATCATAGAAAGAAAAAAAAAAATTAAATACAGATGATCCCCCCAAAAAAGTTCAAGTTAGTAATGAGCCCTAATGCATACAACTTAAGGCAGAAATCAAATGCATTTTCCCCCTCCCATGAAGTTAGTGAAGTTTTCTCTGGTTTTGGTGATCACACTCTGGTGGTTGGTGAGGGAACAGTGAAACACAACCTGCTTGAGGATTTGCATCTCCTCCCTTCTCTCAGCACCCTCACTCCTGTTCTGTAACTGTTCCGGTTACAGTGATTCCAGGAACATTTACTGAGTAATCATGGCTCTTTTGGTCCCTAGCTGCTGCTGCTGCTAAGTCTCCTCAGTTGTGTCCGACTCTGTGCGACCCCATATACGGCAGCCCACCAGGCTCCCCCGTCCCTGGGATTCTCCAGGCAAGAACACTGGAGTGGGTTGCCATTTCCTTCTCCAATGCATGAAAGTGAAAAGTGAAAGGGAAGTCGCTCAGTCTTGTCCGACCCTCAGCCACCCTATGTACTGCAACCCACCAGGCTCCTCCATCCATGGGATTTTCCAGGAAAGAGTACTGGAGTGGGGTGCCATTGCCTTCTCCGTTGGTCCCTAAAATAGCCATTAAAGTAATATAAATGGTAAAAACTAACCTCTTTTAATGGATACTAGGACTAAGGGGCAAAAAGTACCCATATTCCTATACCCTATATGGGGCTAGAAACCACATGTGTTCCAGGCCTTTGCTGTTATGCTTCATTCTAGGGATTTACTCAGAAATGTTGGAAATCCAGTTTAAATTGGATATGGCTGGGGAAGTAAGAAGGTCATGAGGCTTGACATCAGATGTATTTGAAACTGCTAAGTGGCATTTCAGGAGGTTCCAAAGAGCTGCAGTCCTTTATGTCTCAGCACAAAAAGAATTCATCAATAGGCAAAGTGATAGATAAGAGGTGATAGGATGCTTGTGAGGCTTATCAGTGGGCAGTGAGAGGGTGCCACACTGAGAACTTAGTGGGCTACAGTTTTATAAAATAGGAAAAATAGGTAAGGGGGAAAGACAACCTTCTCCCTTGTTCTTAAGTAGGCATCACGCTTTCATCATTAGTTCCTCCCCCAGGTTAGGCAAGGAAGTCTTTTTGTCCCTATATGGTCAAGCTAGGACTGTCATGGCAGTAATGGAAAAATTATTTCAAGTCTCAGTACAATGGTCATCTTTCACTTTGAAATGTCACCTTTCCATAAATTGTTGTTCTTATATGTGCAGAAGCATGTGCTATGGATCATCTACTCACTGAGCTCACTGGGCAGGATGTGGGCCTCATGCCACCATTGTTTTTTTGCTGTGTCTCATGCTTCTTTTCCATGGTTTTGTTGCTAAGCAAGCCTGCTTGGTTTTGTGGTTAAGTCATCCTGCTTCCTTGAGTAATCATTACTACAGGGGGCGCCCATATTTATCTCTACTTACAATCCTCTAGTGTGGTTAACTATTTAATCACCTACTTTGTCTGTTTACTCTGTCCCTATCATATTCTGGGTTTAGATTTTACTTCTTATTTAGTATTATATGTTACATTCTTTAAGGATTATATTCATGGTCATTTTTAACTTAAAAATTCCAAAGCACCAAAAGATATGATTGTTCAAAAGATTGTAAGGTGGCTGACTCCTGGCGTTCACACCTTTTGGGACTCCCCCTCCCCTTGAGTGCGTCTGGGACCTGTGACTTGCTTGTAAAACAATAAATATAGCACAGGTGGTAGATGTCACTCTTGTGACTACATTACATTACACAAGACTTGGTCTTGCTAGCCAACTCTCTCTAGAGACCATCTAATCTGGCTTGATGAAGTAAATAGCCATGCTGGGAGAGTCCTCTAGTCAAGGAATTGTAGGTGACCTCTAGGAGCAGCCTCCAGCCAGAAAGAAGCCAGTGCCCTGGGGTACTACAAGCACAGGGAAATGAATTCTGTCAGACATCCAAGTGACCTTGGAAAAGTTCTTCCCCACTCAATCCTCCTGATGAGAATGCAGACCAGAGCACACCTTAATTTTGAGTTTGTAAAACCCAAAACCCTAAGCAGAGGACTCAGTTAAGCCTTGGCTGGACTCCTGACCCACCAAAAATGTGAGATAATAATTGTGAGTTATTTCAAGTCATTAAGTTTTTAGTAACTAATATAGCTTGTTTGTGTGATTCAGTTATTTAACATATTGGTAATAGAATATAGTTTCTTCTTTGATAAACTTTGTGTTAAATATTGCTGTCTTGTTGCATTCTAATTTTTTTCTTTCTTACTCCTTCACATATATGTCTCTACCTTGATTTTCATTGCAAAGT
Source organism: Cephalophus harveyi (assembly GCA_006410635.1). Taxonomy (NCBI): domain Eukaryota; kingdom Metazoa; phylum Chordata; class Mammalia; order Artiodactyla; family Bovidae; genus Cephalophus; species Cephalophus harveyi. The sequence goes on from SJYT01011278.1 coordinate 245,722, forward strand.
CATGAGATAAAAATTCTGATGAACTTCAATGAGGTATCATATCACACCAGTCAGAAAGGCTAATTATCAAAAAATCTACAAACAATAAAGATGCTTTTTTATTGCTGGAGAGGATGTGGAGAAAAGGGAACCGTCTTGCACTGTGGTGGGAATGTAAATTGATATAGCCGCTATGGAGATTCCTTAAAAAACTAGGAATATGACCTACCATATGACCCCAAAATCCCACTACTCAGCATATACTTGAAAAAACCACAATTCAAAAAGACACATCTTCACTGCAGCACTGTTTACAATAGCCAGGACATGGAAGCAATGTAGATGTCCATCAACAGATGAATGGATAAAGATGTTGTGGGGCGCAGTTGCTCAGTTGTGTCCAACTCTTTGCAACCCTGTGGACTGTAGCCTACCAGGCTCTTCTGTCCATGGGATTTTCCCAGCAAGAATACTGGAGTGGGTAGCCATTTCCTACTCCAGGAGATCTTCCCCACTCAGAGACTGAACCTGCATCTCTTGCATCTCCTGTATTGGGAGGCAGGTTCTTTACCGCTAGTGCCACCTGGGAAATGTATACATGTGTATGTATACATATATGCAATGGAATATTGCTCAGCCATAAAAGGGAATGGATTTGAGTCCGTTGTATTAAGGTGATTTAACCTAGAGCCTATTACACAGAGTGAAGTAAGTCAGAGAGAAACAAATATCATATATTAATGCAACTACATGGAATCTAGAAAAATGGTACTGATGAACCTGTCTGCAGGGAAGGAATGAAGATGCAGACATTGAGAACTGACTTGTGGACACAGCAGGGAAAGGAGAGGATGAGATGAATTGAGAAAGCAGCATTGACATATATACACTATCATGTATAAAATAGATAGCTGGTGGGAAGCTGATATAACACAGGGAACCTAGCCTGGCACTCTGTGATGACCTAGAGAGGTGGGATGAGGGGGTGGGAGGGAGGCTTAAGAGGGAGGGG
>SJYT01011278.1:246921-304785 GCA_006410635.1 Cephalophus harveyi
AGAGCTAGAGAGAGAGAGAGAGAGAGAGAGCTATGACTGGCTCGTGTTGTACAGCAGAAGCCAACACAATATTGTAAAGCAATTATCCTCCAATTAAAAAAAAAAAAAAACAATTCAAGGGAAAAGAAAAGAAGTGGTGCCCTATGCATCAGTCCTAGGTCTAGGGTTCTCTGGGACTTCCACCTGCATTTCTGCTTCAAAGATTGTGTGTCTAAGGTCCACAGCCTTGTTAGTCTCTACTAAACCTCTAGGGCAGGACAAATACAGTCAACTCAGCTTGCACAACTAAGTTGCAACTGCAATGTGAAGAATACTTATGTAAAGAGCTGTAAACAGTTAAGTACTAAACCAGGTCATTTAATTGAGTGTACTTGCTAATTTGACCAACTTCCATATATGAATTTAGGTGGGCTTATTCTCTAACCCCTAGCTCCCTCCTCCCTCCCTCCCTCTGTTTCTTCCCTGTTTTCTTCTTTCTTTCTTCCATGCTTCTTTCATTTTTTAATCTATATATAATTCTTCATAACTCTGTTTCTCTGTATCCCCCATTTTTATTTATTTATAGTTGCTGTACAACATTGTATGAATTACAAGTGTATAATATAGTGATTAACAGTTTTAAAGGTTATACTCCATAGTTATTGTAAAATATTGGTTATGTTCCCTGTGTTGTACAATATGTTTTTGTGTTCTTATTTTATACCTAATTGTTTGTACCTCTTAATTCCCTAACCCCCTCTATTGCCCCTCTCCCTATTGGTAACCACTAGTTTGTGCTCTATATCTGTGAGTCTGCTTATATTTTGTTATATTCACTAATTTGTTTTATTTTTTTAGATTCCACATTTAGTAATATCATATAATATTTGTCTTTCTCTGTATGACTTATTTCACTTAGCGTAGGCTGCCTAAGTCCATCCATAGGACTTAGTTGCTGCAAATGGCAATATTTCCTTTTTTTAAAATGACTAACTAGTATTCTATTGTGTATCTATATACACCATGTCTTCTTTACCCATTCATCTGTTGATGGACACGGGTTGCTTCCATATCTTGGTAGTTATAAATAATGCTGCTGTGAGCATTGGGGTGCATGTATCTTTTTGAATTAGTGTTTTTTGCTTTTCAGATAAATACCCAGGAGTAGAATTGCTAGGTCATATGATAGTTATATTTTTAGTTTTTTTAGAAATCTCCATGTTATCTTGCATAGTGGCTGTGCCAATTTACATCCCCACAAACAGTGTAGGAGGGTTCCCTTTTCTCCACATCCTTGCCAACATTTGTTGTGTTCTTTCTGACAATAGCAGTTCTCACAGGTGTGAGGTAATATCCCATTGTAGTTTTTTGTTTTTTTTTTTTAATCTATTTGGCTGCACCAGGTCTTAGTTAGGGAACGTAGGATCTTTGATCTTTAGCTGTGGCACGCAAACCCTTAGTTGTGGCATGTGGGATCTAGTTCCCTGACCAGGGCTCAAACTTGGGCACCCTGTATCAGGAGCACAGAATCTTAGCCACTGGACTACCAAGAAAGTCCCTCATTGTGGTTTTGATTTGCATTTCTCTGATGACTACTTAACATCTTTTGCACAGCAAAGTAGACCATCGAGAAAATGAAAAGATAACCTACTGAATGGGAGAAAATATTTGCAAATGATATGACAGATAATGAGTTAATAGCCAACATATGTAAACAACTCATACATCTCAACATCAAAAATAACAACCCGATTAACAAATGGAGCAGATGAACTGAATAGACATTTTTCCAAATAGGAAATGCAACAGCCGCCAATAGGCACATGAAAAGATGTTCTTGTTTTCTTTTTTTTTATTAAGATAAACTTTTTTTATATGAGTAATACATTAATATATCATTTACTAATATATTCAATATACTATGTGACATCAAATTTCTTTCATCAGCTATCTTTTTCAGACCAGAAAATAGCTTAGAGCTCATTTCTTTTTTCATATATATTTCATATATATTCATTTATATTTTTTATATATGGCTAAACATATGAAATATATATAATTACTCTTAAAGTACTGCATGCTGTCACCCTATTATTAGTATATCACAATGTATTCATCTGTTTAACTGTTTAGATTGTTTCTGATGTTCTGATGTAAGCAAACGCAAAAAGCATGATTCTGTCAGCACATGTGTAATGAACTTCCTAAGGCAGATTAGATACCAGAAGTGAAACTCTGAGTGCGTCCATTTTATTTTTATTTTTTATTCTTTGTATTGAGTTGTAATTGACACACAACATTATATTAATTTCAGGTGTACAACTTAATGATTTAATATCTGTATGCATTGTGAAATGATTACCCTAATAAGGCTAGTTAACATCTGTCACCATACAGAGTTACAAAATTTTGTTTTCTTGTAATGAAGAAAGTGAAAGTGAAAGTCGCTCAGTCATCTCCGACTCTTTGCAACTCCATGGACTGTGGCCTACCAGGCTCCTCTGTCCATGGGATTCTTCAGGCAAGAATACTGGAGTGGGTTGCCATTTCCTTCTCCAGGGGATCTTCCCAACCCAGGGATCAAACCCAGGTCTCCTGCATTGGAGGCAGACGCTTTAACCTCTGAGCCCCAACCATGTATTATTAACCAGTATTATTCATGGAATGTTAGGTCCATGAATCAAGGCAAATTGGAAGTGGTCAAACAGGAGATGGCAAGGGTGAATATCAACATTTTAGGAATCAGCGAAGTAAAATGGACTGCAACAGGTGAATTTAACTTACATGACCATTATATCCACTACTGTGGGGAAAATTCCTTAGAAGAAATGGAGTAGCCATCATGGTCAACAAAAGAGTCCAAAATGCAGTGGTACTTGGATCAGTCTCAAAAACGACTGAATGATCTCTGTTGATTCCAAGACAAACCATTCAATATCACAGTAATCCAAATCTATGCCCAGACCAGTAATGCTGAAAAATCTGAACAGTTCTATGAAGACCTACAAGACCTTCTAGAACTAACACCAAAAAAAGATGTCCTTTTCATTATAGGGACTGGAATGCAAAAATAGAAAGTCAAGAGATACCTAGAGTAACAGGAAATTTGGCCTTGGAGTACAAAATGAAGCAGGTCAAAGGCTAATAGAATTTTGCCAAGAGAACGCACTGGTCATAGCAAACACCCTCTTCCAACAACACAAGAGAAGACTCTACACATGGACATCACCAGATGGCCAACACCAAAATCAGATTGATTATATTCTTTGCAGCCAAAGATGGAGAAGCTCTATACAGTCAGCAAAAACAAGACCAGGAGCTGACTGTGGCTCAGATCATGAACTCCTTATTGCCAAATTCAGACTTAAATATAAGAAAGTAGGGAAAACCACTGGGCCATTCAGGTATGTCCTAATTCAAACCCCTTACGATTATACAATGGAAATGATGAATAGATGTACAGGAGGCAGTGATCAAGACCATCCCCAAGAAAAAGAAATGCAAAAAGGCAAAATGGTTGTCTGACGAGGCCTTACAAATAACTGAGAAAAGAAAAGACACAAAAGGAAAAGGAGAAAAGGAAAGATATACCCATTTGAGTGCAGAATTTCAAAGAATAGCAAGGAGAGATAAGAAAGCCTTCCTCAGTGATCAGTGCAAAGAAACAGAGGAAAACAACAGAACAGGAAAGACTAGAGATTTCTTCAAGAAAATTAGAGATACCAAGGGAGCATTTCATGCAAAGATGGGCACAATAAAGGACAGAAATGGTATGGACCTAACAGAAGCAGAAGATATTAAAAAGAGGTGGCAAGAATACACAAAAGAATTATACAAAAAGGTCTTCATGACCCAGATGACCACGATGGTGTGATCACTCACTTAGAGCCAGACATCCTGGAGTGTTAGTCAAGTGGGCCTTAAGAAGCATCACTATGAACAAAGCTAGTGGAGGTAATGGAATTCCGGTTGAGCTGTTTCAAATCCTGAAAGATGATTCTGTGAAAATGTTTCACTCAATATGCCAGCAAATTTGGAAAACTCAGCACTGTCCACAGGACTGGAAAAGGTCAGTTTTCATTCCAATCCCAAAGAAAGGCAATGCCAAAGAATACTCAAACTACTGCACAATTGCACTCATCTCACATGCTATCAGAGTAATGCTCAAAATTCTGCAAGCCAGGCTTTAACAGTAGATAAAAAGAAAACTTCTAGATGTTCAAGCTGGATTTAGAAAAGGCACAGGAACCAGAGATCAAATTGCCAACTTTTGCTAGATCATTGAAAAAGCCAGAGAGTTTCAGAAAAACATCTACTTCTGCTTTATTGACTATACCAAAGCCTTTGACTGTGTGGATCACAACAAACTGTGGGAAATTCTTAAAGAGATGGGACCTGACCATCTGAACTGTCTCCTGATAAATCTGTATGCAGGTCAAGAAGCAACAGTTAGAAATGGACATGGGACAACAGACTGATTCCAAATAGGGAAAGGCTATATGTTGTCACCCTGCTTATTTAACTTATATGTGAAATGCCAGGCTGGATGAAGCACAAGCTATATCAAGATTGCCAGGGGAAATATAAGTAACCTCAGATATGCAGATGACACCACCCTTATGGCAGAACATGAAAAAGAACTGAAGAGCTTCTTGATGAAAGTAAAAGAGGAGACTGAAAAAGTTGACTTAAAACTCAACATTCAGAAAACTAAGATCATGGCATCTGGTCCCATCACTTCATGGCAAATAGATGCAGAAATAATGGAAACAGTGAGTGACTTTATTTTGGGGGGCTCCAAAATCACTAAAATGGTGACGACACCCATTAAATAAAAGACATTTGCTCCTCGGAAGAAAAGTTATGACCAACCTAGACAGCATACTGAAAAGCAGAGATATTATTTTGCCAACAAAGGTCCATCTTCAAAACTATGGTTTTTCCAGTAGTCATGTATGGATGTCAGAGTTGGACTGCAAAGAAGGCTGAGCACTGAAGATTTGATGCTTTTGAACTGTGGTGTTGGAGAAGACTCTTGAGAGTCCCTTGGACTGCAAGGAGATCTAACCAGTCCATCCTAAAGGAAATCAGTCCTGAATATTCATTGGAAGGACTGATGTTGAAGCTGAAACTCCAACACTTTGGCCACCTGATGCGAAGAACTGACTCATTTGAAAAGACCCTGATGCTAGAAAGATTGAAGGTGGGAGAAGGGGACAACAGAGGATGAGACGGTTGGATGGCATCACTGATTCTATGGACGTGAGTTTGAGTAAATTCCGGGAGTTGGTAATGGACAGGGAAGCCTATCCAGTTGTGGATGGGACTGGTAATAGAAGCAAGGTTCGATGCTGTAAAGAGCAATATTGCATAGGAACCTGGAATGTTAGGTCCATGAATCAAGGCAAATTGGAAGTGGTCAAACAGGAGATGGCAAGAGTGAACAGCAACATTCTAGGAATCAGCGAACTAAAATGGACTGGAATGGGTGAATTTAACTCAGGTGACCGTTATATCTACTACTGTGGGCAGGAATCCCTTAGAAGAAATGGAGTAGCCATCACAGTCAACAAAAAAGTCCAAAATGCAGTACCTGGATACAGTCTCAAAAACGACAGAATGATCTCTATTCATTTCCAAGGCAAACCATTCAATATCGTGGTAATCCAAGTCTATGCCCTGACCAATAATGCTGAAGAAGCTGAAGTTGAATGCTCCTGTGAAGACCTACAAGACCTTCTAGAACTTACACCCAAAAAACATGTACTGTTCATCATAGGGGACCGGAATGCAAAAGTAGGAAGTCAAGAAACACCTGGAGTAACAGGCAAATTTGGCCTTGGAGTACAGAATGAAGCAGGGCAAAGGCTAATAGAGTTCTGCCAAGTGAATGCACTGGTCATAGCAAACACCCTCTTCCAACAACACAAAAGAAGACTCTACACATGGACATCACCAGATGGTCGACACTGAAATCAGATTGATTATACGGAGAAGCTCTATACAGTCAGCAGGAACAAGACCAGGAGCTGACCGTGGCTCAGATCATGAACTCCTTATTGCCAAATTCAGACTGAAACTGAAGAAAGTGGAGAACACCACTATGACCTGAATCAAATCCCTTATGACTATACAGTGGAAGTGAGAAATGAATTAAGGGACTAGATCAGATAGAGTGCCTGATGAACTATGGACGGAGGTTCGTGACATTGTACAGGAGACAGGAATCAAGAACATCCACAAGAAAAAGAAATGCAAAAAGCAAAATGGCTGTCTGAGGAGGCCTTACAAATATATGTGAAAGGGAAGCGAAAAGCAAAGGAGAAAAGGAAAGATATACCCATTTGAACTCAGAGTTCCAAAGAATAGCAAGGAGAGATAAGAAAGGCTTCCTCAGTGATCAATGCAAAGAAATAGAGGAACACAATAGAATGGGAAAGACTAGAGATCTCGTCAAGAAAATTAGAGATACCAAGAGAACATTTCATGCAAAGAAGGGCTTGATAAAGGACAGAAATGGTATAGACCTAACAGAAGCAGAAGATATTAAGAAGAGGTGGCAAGAATACACAGAAGAACTGTACAAAAAAGAGCTTCAAAACCTAGATAATCACGATGGTGTGATCACTCACTTAGAGCCAGACATCCTGGAATGTGAAGTCAAGTGAGCCTTAGAAAGCATCACTACAAACAAATCTAGTGGAAATGATGGAATTCCGGTTGAGCTGTTTCAAATCCTGAAAGATGATGCTGTGAAAATGTTTCACTCAATATGCCAGCAAATTTGGAAAACTCAGCAGTGGCCACGGGACTGGAAAAGGTCAGTTTTCATTCCAATCCCAAAGAAGGGAAATGCCAAGGAATGCTCAAACTACCACACAATTGCACTCATCTCACATGCTAGCAAAGTGATGCTTAAAATTCTCCAAGCCAGGCTTCAGCAATACGTGAACTGTGAACTTCCAGATGTTCAATCTGGTTTTAGAAAAGGCAGAGGAAGCAGAGATCAAATTGCCAACATCCGCTGGATCATCAAAAAAAACAAGAGAGTTTCAGAAAAACATCTATTTCTGCTTTATTGACTATGCCAATGCCTTTGACTGTGTGGATCACAATAGACTATGGAAAATTCTGAAAGAGATGAGAATACCAGACCACCTGGCCTGCCTCCTGAGAAATCTGTATGCAGGTCAAGAAGCAACGGTTAGAACTGGATGTGGAACAACAGACTGGTTCCAAATCAGGAAAGGAGTAAGTCAAGGCTGTATATTTAACTGCTTATTTAACTTGTATGCAGAGTACATCATCAGAAATGATGGACTGGATGAAGCACAAGCTGGAATAAGATTGCTGGGAGAAATATCAATAACGTCAAATATGCAGATGACACCACCATTATGGCAGAAGATGAAGAAGAACTAAAGAGCCTCTTGATGAAGGTGAAAGAGGAGAGTGAAAAAGTTGGCTTAAAACTCAACATTCAGGAAACTAAGATCATGGCATCTGGTCCCATCACTTCATGGCAAATAGATGGGAAAACAGTGGAAATAGTGACAGACTTTATTTTGGGGGGCTCCAAAATCACTGAAATGGTAACTGCAGCCATGGAATCAAAAGACCCTTGCTCCTTGGAAAAAAAAGTTATGACCAACCTAGACAGTATATTAAAAAGCAGAGACATTACTTTGCCAACAAAGGTCCATCTACTCAACGCTATGGTTTTTCCAGTAGTCATGTATGGATGTGAGAATTGGACTATAAAGAAAGCTGAGCACCAAAAATTGATGCTTTTAAACTGTGGGTTGGAGAAGACTCTAGAGAGTCCCTTGGACAGCAAGGAAATCCAACCAGTCCATCCTAAAGGAAATCAGTCCTGAATATTCATTGGAAGGACTGATGCTGAAGCTGAAACTCCAATACTTTGGCCACCTGATGCGAAGATCTGACTCATTTGAAAAGACCCTGATGCTGGGAAAGATTGAAGGTGGGAGGAGAAGGGGACAACAGAGGATGAAATGGTTGTATGGCATCACCGACTTTATGGACATGAGTAAATTCTGGGAGTTGGTGATGGACAGGGAGGCCTGGAGTGCTGCAGTCCATGAGGTTGCAAAGAGTTGGACACGACTGAGTGACTGAACTGAACTGATATTGTATTATGATCACAAAAAGAGGCAACTAAAAGAAAAAGAGCCCTTTAGAAAGAAGGCCACAAGAAAGGATCTGACTTTACTGTGGACCAGTGATTTGAGTAATTGGTGTCTTTCAAAGGCCTATTTACGCAGAGGGATGAGCTCGTCTGGTGGCCACAGGTATATATATGGGATCAGGCTTTAGGAACATTCCCCTGATTATACCCTATTCCCCGCTACCCCCCCAGGCCCTGTGCACCTTCTCTTGGTTAAGGGTGGGCATGGACACTTGCTGCTGGCTGTGGAGTCCTCATGGGAAACTGATAATATGAAGCCAGTGCCCTTGGGGCTGCCTGTCCAGCAAACATGTTGTGGAACAGTCACTGTTCTGTGAAGCGAGTGTCAGGGCCTCATTTCCCCTCATTAAATGAGAAGACAGTAATGTCTGGTCCTCCTTCAGACAGGCATTCCAGGAATCAACAGAATAGTATCTGTAACTAACTGCGGGCAAAATCTCTCTAGCTTTGCTCCATTTATTAGTAATGTCCAGGGTGGATTCCTAGAACTGTGGATGGAAAGGACTCTTGCTTGAGAGGCCCCCATCCAGTCCCATCTGCAAGGAAAGCTGCAACCAAGGCACCCAGACCTCTGGGTTCATTCTTCTCGGCTTCCTTGTATAACTTATTTATGGCTCTAAACCCAGCAGAGTCAGTAATATCCTTCTATCCCTCTTTATATCTTTCCACTCTGAAACTGCATCCCTCCTGGGACTTCATTCAAAGGAGTTCCTTAGTCTTTTTTGGAGTTCCTCCAACTTCTCTGCATTCAATTCAAGAAGCTCTAAACACAACCTTTCCTGTAATAGATGCTAAGTAGTCTTGTTTGCGGAGAAGGCAATGGCAACCCACTCCAGTATTCTTGCCTGGAAAATCCCATAGATGGAGGAGCCTGGTAGGCTGCAGTCCACGGGGTCACTAAGAGTCAGACATGACTGAGTGACTTCACTTTCACTCTTCACTTTCACTCTTCACTTTCATGCATTGGAGAAGGACATGGCAACCCACTCCAGTGTTCTTGCCTGGAGAATTTGAGGGATGGAGGAGCCTGGTGGGCTGCCGTCTATGGGGTCGCATGGAGTCGGACACGACTGAAGCTACTTAGCAGCAACAGCAGTCTTGCTTGAGCAGACTAAAAGAATTTATATCCTTTGATGCTGTGAAAGTGCTGCACTCAATATGCCAGCAAATTTGGAAAACTCAGCAAATTTGGAAAACTCAGCAGTGGCCACAGGACTGGAAAAGGTCAGTTTTCATTCCAATTCCAAAGAAAGGCAATGCCAAAGAATGCTCAAACTACCGCACAATTGCACTCATCTCACATGCTAGTAAAGTAATGCTCAAAATTCTCCAAGCCAGGCTTCAGCAATATGTGAACTGTGAACTCCCTGATGTTCAAGCTGGTTTTAGAAAAGGCATAGGAACCAGAGATCAAATTGCTAACATCCACTGGATCATGGAAAAAGCAAGAGAGTTCCAGAAAAACATCTATTTCTGCTTCATTGACTATGCCAAAGCCTTTGACTGTGTGGATCACAATAAACTGTGGAAAATTCTGAAAGAGATGGGAATACCAGACCACCTTTGAAATTAGAAGACGCTTACTCCTTGGAAGAAAAGTTATGACCAACCTAGATAGCATATTCAAAAGCAGAGACATTCCTTTGCCGACTCAGGTCCGTCTAGTCAAGGCTATGGTTTTTCCTGTGGTTATGTATGGATGTGCAAGTTGGACTGTGAAGAAGGCTGAGCGCCGAAGAATTGAGCTTTTGAACTGTGGTGTTGGAGACGAGAGTCCCTTGGACTGCAAGGAGATCCAACCTGTCCATTCTGAAGGAGATCAGCCCTGGGATTTCTTTGGAAGGAATGACGCTGAAGCTGAAACTCCAGTACTTTGGCCACCTCATGCGAAGAGTTGACTCATTGGAAAAGACTCTGATGCTGGGAGGGATTGGGAGCAGGAGGAGAAGGGGACGACCGAGGATGAGATGGCTGGATGGCCTCACTGTCTCGATGGACGTGAGTCTGAGTGAACTCCGAGAGATGGTGATGGACAGGGAGGCCTGGCGTGCTGCAATTCATGGGGTCACAGAGAGTCGGACACGACTGAGCAACTGAACTGAAGTGAACTGAGTGTTTTACAAATGTGATTCTAGGCTGAGGGAATGCGTGGAGAGAAATTAGGGGCTTTGGTGAGCTGAGATCAAAATTCTGCTGCATAGCCCCCCTGCCAGTGACCACAGGTGAGTCAGTTACTTTGCTTTGTCTCCATCCTTAGACGGTAGAAAAGAATATGTACTAATTCTTCAGAAGGCCCCTGTGAGGAGTAAATGAGATAGTGTATATAAACTGCTTGGTTTATGTTGTGCATTTTTTTCATATAAAACTGGCTTAACTACAAGTCAGTTTCTTCATCTGGTTTTCAACAGAAGAAACGTGATCTGCTCTTAAGCTGGAGGAAAAAAAAAGCGAATTTACTGACAAACAGAACTATCCTATTCTCTAAGAGATATTCAAGAGTAAATTTTAAAGATGTTTAATTTTTGCCTTAACTGCTAATTTTAAAGCTGAGCTCTATAAGATCCAACTTCCTTGAGGGAGAGTTTGCCTTGCAATTTTATTCTCAGCAGTTTACAGTCCAGTGCACTTTTGAAAGCTTAGTAAGATTTTGGGAAACATTGACCCAAAGATAAATAATTTATCACTTATAGTCCTCACAAGGGATAGCTTGGTTTGGAAATATCTCCTTCCCAGAAATCCCTATGAAATAGGAGGGGAAAAAAAAAAACCCATACATGAGCAGTGTTTGGACTAATCAGTGCATGAGAGAGAAACAGTACACCCCAGCTTTGCAGGACAGAGTAAAAACTGTTGCAAATGGGACTACATCCCATAGATTCACTAACAAATAAATGAAGAAAAAATCCAAAACCTTAGCATGTCTACCATACATCCATCAAGATAAATAACAGGTAACAACTGCTTATAGTAGACTGGGCACTATTTTATGCAAATCATATGTATTGTTATTTATCCTCCTATGAATTTATGGGCAAGCATTGTGTCTGTTCTGACTTTCTAGGTAAAGAAGCTTAGGTACAGAGAGATAAAATTTTGCCACATGTGCCAAATCCTGGGGTTTTATGGCACGTGTGGTAGAGCCGGATTCAGACCCAGGCAGTGGGTTCCAAGAGGCCACCTTGTACCGGCTGCTTCTCTTGAGTGTCTCTGGTTGGGAACTCCTGGCCCAGCCCCGTCTTTATCCCTAACTGGGAAAGCAATTCTAGTAGTAGTTAAATTCACATATTTTAGTGTCTAAAATCGGAGAAGGCAATGGCACCCCACTCCAGTACTCTTGCCTGGAAAATCCCATGGACGGAGGAGCCTGGTAGGCTGCAGTCCATGGGGTCGCTGAGTCAGACACGACTGAGCGACTTCACTTTCACTTTTCACTTTGATGCATTGGAGAAGGAAATGGCAACCCACTCCAGTGTTCTTGCCTGGAGAATCCCAGGGATGGCAGAGCCCAATGGGCTGCCATCTGTGGGGTCGCATAGAGTCGGACACGACTGAAGCGACTTAGCAGCAGCAGCAGCAGCAGCAGTGTCTAAAATTTCCTCTTTTAATCCTGGCTCCACCACTTAGTAGAGGAGCAGGAAGGGAATTGATTACCTTCCCAGCTCCCTCTATCTCAAATCCTAGCTGGTTAAGAAACTGAGGTCTACAGGATTTAGATATTTAACATAGAGATCATATTCTGTACCCAAACACCTCTAAGTCAGCTTGCTGTACTCAAATCATCATGCCTTCAGAAAGCTTCTTATACGTCAGCTGCACTAAGTGGTGGTGTTTTTTTTGTTGTTGTTCTGTTTTGTTTTTTAATAATTTAACATGGATAAGGCATTGTGAATTATGGAGAAAATTAGTAGTATTAACATTTTGAGTTAATTCTAATAAGATAAATTTTTATTATTGTTCTGTGATTTGGTACATAATCTTCACTATCAGATGAAGCCTAAGTATTGTATTGATTTAATATTTAAGCAGTTAGTAGGAATGCTTATTGAGTATTTACTTTGCACTAGGAGCTTACTTAAGATTTTTCATCCACTCTTCAGTAAGGTTGGTAGGTATCTTTCCTTCTCATTGTTGATGGCAATTGAGTTATAGAGCAGTCTCCAGTAATTAGCTTCAGTTCTCATTATAACCTAGAGTGATAGAGGAAGTCTGAAAACTGAACCATTTTAATGTTTTCCTGCGCATATTTAACCACAATCCTTTACTCCTTCCCAAAGAATTGATAAAGGCAAAGCTATGTTTGTAGCTTTAAAGCTGTGATATAACACAGCTACATCACAGCTTTAAAGGCCATACTATGGAATATGTATCTAATAACCATTTTGTTACAGAATTTGTATAGTTGTTGATCCCTTGTCCTGGGTGTTCTTTGGAAGGAATGATGCTAAAGCTGAAACTCTAATACTTTGGCCACCTCATGCGAAAAGTTGACTCATTGGGAAAGACTCTGATGCTGGGAGGGATTGGGGTCAGGAGGAAAAGGGGACGACAGAGGATGAGATGGCTGGATGGCATCACCGACTTGATGGACGTGAGTTTGAGTGAACTCTGGGAGATGGTGATGGACAGGGAGGCCTGACATGCTGTGATTCATGGGGTCGCAAAGAGTCGTACACGACTGAGCGACCGAACTGAACTGAACTGAACTGAATACCTGACCCTAAAATTAATCTCTAATCTGGCAGATTCCATAGTCTGATCCTCACGAAAGAAATCTTCAAACTGAAAAAAACAAAAGGCTTATTTATGAGCTCTCTGAAAAACTATCAATGTTATGCAGAAAGGAAGAAAAATCAAGTGACACCTTTCCTCAGATGATGACAAAAGATTAGCTCTGATTAACTCAACCACTGGCTCTGAGTTATGTTATAGTAGCAAGGGCAAAAATTCTTGGCTGTGTTAATCACATTTGGATGAGACATCAGGTTTTATAGAAATTATCCCCACATGATTGCTTTCTTTCTGGCATATTAGTACAGCTAATTCATGAGCAGAATGAACAAGTCTTTCTTGCAGCAGAGACTTCCTTTGATGAAACAGAGCCACCATAAGCTGTCCTCCAGAATCTGGGAAAAGATTGTATTAGTCTGTGTTACACATGTTTTGCTTTTGCATTCAGTTGGCCACCAACAAGTATGTGATCATAATAACTGTTTAAGGCAATAGGAAGCCTAGTTATAGGACATCAGTTCCAGGTTCTTCCTAGTTTATTTTTCAAAAATGCTTTTTCTAGATTACTTGGTGGTTCAGATGGTAAAAAATCTGCCTGCAATGCAGGAGACCTGGGTTTGATTCTTGGGTTGGGAAGATCTCTGGAGAAGGGAACGGCTTCCCACTCCAGTATTCTGGCCTGGAGAATTTCATGGACAGAGGAGCCTGGCAGGCTATAGTCCATGGGGTCACAAAGAGTCAGACATGACTGAGCAACTTTCACTTTCAGATTACCTAATTAACTCACATACACGTTTACACACCATTTCAGGCCATATGAATTTCTTTATTGTGTGACCTGTTTACTAACCAAAATGTATGACTGAGAGAACGTAAACAGAAATGAGCCAATCCACAGTGGGAATGGGAATCCAAGCAACTGATCTGAACTTAACAGGCTCCTACTTCTCCTCCATCTCAAAGGCCATACACAGATATGGGTCAGATATGCTGTTGCCATGTGTGCAGACAGGGAGACACAATTCTCTACTGGAACTGAGAAGACAAGGGAGACCCAGAGAGCAAAGATGATTGGTGAGGAGTAGTAAGAGTGGTTGTCCTTCCCTCCAGTTTTTTAAGAAACATCAACTGACTATTGAGTAAAAGAAAGCAGACGCTGTCAGCATGTATATAGCCCTAGGACACATTCTCTATAAAATACCTCCTATAGAAAGGTAAAATTTATAAAATATGTATGGTGCATGACTCTTTTGATGAATTTGACTTACTGATTTAAACAGTAAGTTGATCTTTGGCGATAGGGTTGAGAAGTCCTTTCTGGAAGCTATAATAACATTTCTGAATTATAAGGATACATTACTGGTTCCTATGGACTGGGATTTACTCAATTGTACACTTGTGTCCTAGAAAAGATGAGAGAACTTAGCCAGAGTCACGGCAGGAGGGTATGAGAAGTAGAGCTATTGAAGCTGCAGGATGGAAAGAAGTAGACCTAGGGGCTTAAATATATTCAAATGTAAAATTTTCTTTCAGAGAGTCCTAGGTGTGAAATGCTTGAATTAATCCTGCTTAAACCATGTAGAAAAACAAACATACCAGACAAAGGAAAAGTCATGAAAATTCATCTCAACAGCTTGAAAATAGTATGTGTAGACTACCTCTCAACTGCAGCTTTTTAAAAATTCACCCATGATGGCTGGTTTGGCATTCATTCCTAAAACCTCTTTTGTTTCTTGATCTGCACAGAGAAATCAATTTGCAATGACAAACTGACATGTTAAACACCAATCTCAAATTTAACTGAAATTATTTCATGGCCCTGTGAAGCATAGTAATCCATTATTTTGTTTTGCCTTGACTACAGAATGGCAAAAGAAGCAGAAATTTTTTTTGTTTTAAAAAAAAGCTCCTAAACTCCTTTTGCCTTGTCTACAGCATAGGGAGGAGGGAGGTTGAGTATTTCCATTTAGTGTTTGAGTTACTTGAGAAGATAAATTAGGTGAGGCCACACAGGAAAATCTCACCATTATTTTCTGCCCTTTAACCATGCATGTGGCTCCCTCCCAGGAGCTCACACCGTGCCCCTCTGTAATTGAAGTGTGCAGTTTTTGCCAAGATATGCTCTGAGTAAGGTCCTCACAAAGAGAGTCATGCTGTGACTGGCAGCAAGCCAGGGTTTTGTTCTTCTTTGGCTCTAGCATCTCCTTCCCAGGTTGGGGAGACGGGATGTGAGTGAAGAAACAAAATAACACTCCATTTGCTTGTGGGAGTGCAGTGAGCCAGGGAAAGAGCCTCCTCCTCCACTCAAAGAAGCCACTTGGAGAAGATGAGAACTACCTGCTTTTTACCTGAGGCAGAGTATCTGGCAAACAAACAGAAACCATAAATAGACTCATGGAGACAGATAACAAACCAGTGGTCTCTGGATGGAAGCAGGTAGAGATGAAGAGGGGCAAAAGAGATGAAGAGGGTTAAGAGGAACAAACTTCCAGCTCTAAAGGAAGTAAGACCTGGGGATATAGTGTACAGTATAGGGAATACAATCAGTAATACTATAATAACCTTGCATGGTGACAAATGGTAGCTAGACTTATCATGGTGACCATTTTGTAATATATAAAAATGTCAAATCACTATTCTATACTGAAATTCACCTGAAACTAACAGACTATTTTAAGTCATTTATACTTCAATTAAAAAAATTTTGTTTACTGTATTTGAAGTGTCTTCAAAGATAAAACTACCATGTTTCTCCTAAAAGATAGATATAAGAAGTATCCAAATTATTTAAGAAGTTGTATTGAATTTATGTTGGCAATGCTGAATTCACTTTTCAATTTTTTAATGAACTATAGAATACCTCAAAAGAATATTTATAAAATATTTGTCATCTTTCTTATCCCTCAGTTCAGTTGTTCAGTCGTGTCTGACTCTTTGTGACCCCATGGACTACAGCTCGCCAGGCTTCCCTGTCCATCACCAACTCCTGGAGCTTGCTCAAACTCATGTCCATCCAGTCAGTGATGCCATCCATCCATCTGATCTTCTGTCATCCCCTTCTCCTCCTGCCTTCAGTCTTTCCCAGCATCAGGGTCTTTGCCAGTGAGTCAGTTCTTCACATCAGGTGGCCAAAGTATTGGGGTTTCAGCTTCAGCATCCGTCCTCCCAATGAATATTCAGGACTGATTTCCTTTAGAATTGACTGGTTTGATCTCCTTGTAGTCCAAAGGACCCTTAAGAGTCTTCTCCAACACCACAGTTACAGTTCAAAGGCATCAATTCTTCAGCGCTCAGCTTTCTTTATTACTGATATAGTCAAAGTTGGTAATGATAAACTGATATAGTCAAGTTGATAATGTCTCTGCTTTTTAATATGCTGTCTAGGTTTGTCATAGCTTTTCTTCCAAGGAGCAAGCATCTTCTGATTTCATGGTTGCAGTCACCATCTGCAGCAATTTTGGAGCCCAAGAAAATAAAGTCTGTCACTCTTTCCATTGTTTCCCCATCTATTTACCATGAAAGATGGAACCGGATGCCATGATCTTAGTTTTTCTCATCCCTGGGAACTTAGAAAAACTCTGTTATGAAACATTTTAAACGTATGCAAAAATGAAGATAATGATATGATGAACCTCTATATACCTACCACCGAACTCATCAATTATCAACACATGGGCAGTCTTGGTTCATGTAACCTTTATGTACACCATTATTTCAAAGAAAATTATAGATTTCATATCATTTAATCCATAAACACTTAAAAATGTACTTCTAAGAGATAAGGACTTGTTTTAAATTTAATACTAAGGTCATATCTAGAATTAATAATTATTCTTTCCCTTAAAAAATCAGACCCTTGAGAGAACAAGATGGCAGAGGAGTAGGTGGATGTGGAGTACATCTCTCTCCATAGATACATCAGAAATACACCTTCAGACACAGAAGTGCATACAGAACACCAGCTGAGAGCAGACAGGAGCACCTGACCAGCAGAAAGAAACATATAGAACCACGAAAAACTTGGTAGGATGAAGGAACTAGGGGAAAAAACAGGAGTGTTAGTAGCATTGGACCTGCCCTTGGCGGGTGGGGGAACTGAAGCAAGGGTCTGATCCCCACATCAGGACAATTGTCTGAGTCAGAGGAGAAACATTTAAGGCTAAGAGTGAAACAGCTGATCTGTGGCAGCCTAAGTGGAATGAGAATCAGACAGTCCTTGTCACAGCTGTACACACCCCAGCAGGGACGCACGTCCCCTGGAAGGTGCAGAGGCTGGGAGCTGAAGTTCAGGGATTGTGGAGCAATCCCAAGGCGAGGGCTGCTGTTGACTGCAGCAGAGAGATGGATCTAGGGGAGGTGAGGGAGGAGACTCTGGTGGGAAATGCCTGTGGAGGAAAGCTCAACAACCATGGGAGCAAGGTGATATTACTGAGCCACGCGTACGGGGTGGGGCCATCACCATAGTCTCTCTCCCCACATGCCAGCACTGGCAGCTGAACAGTAGAGAGGCTGGCCCACCACAGGCCTGATGGACTGACCCACAGAGTAGGACCCCACCGAAGGTGCCCCTTTAAGTGCCTGGTGTGCCGAGCTACAGAGCAGGACCTCAGCCAGGGGCCCCCTCCACGTGCCTGACACACCGAACAACAGAGAAGGACCCCAGGCAAGGGAGCCCTCTAAGTGCCTGAACGGGCAGAGCTACGGAGAAAGACTGGCCAAAGAGGCCTTCTGATCGCCAGCTACAAGAGGCTCAAAAAAAGACTCTGATAAAGCTGTAACTCCTGCGGCAGAGGCAGTCCGTGTCCCTCCACACTTGGCACCACCAGGATCCCCACAAGCCAAGCAGCTGTGCCACCTTCACACTCAGCTCTCACTGGGGCAGAGCTGCCACAGGCAAAAGAAAGTCTTGTCCACACAGGGTCGCTTTGGTCATGTCCCACTCTTTGCGACCCTGTAGACTATAGCCTGCTGGGCTTCTCTGTCAGGGGATTTCTCCAGGCAATGATACTGGAGGATATTGGCCAGTACTGGTTGCCATACCCTTCTAGAGCACTGTATTTCCTGCTGCCCTAGCCACCAACTCCCGTGAGTACCCGGTGCTTCCAGAACCCTTGCAACCCAAGCAGCTGCACCACCGCCACACCTGGCCCTCACAGGAAACCCAAGTCCTCCAGGGCAAAGCCTCAACGGCAAACCCCAGGAGACAACCCACATGCAGAGGTGGAAATAGAACCACAGTTGAAATCCAGGGGCAGTGTGGCTAAGGAAGAAGACCCAAAACATTCCCACCAGCTGTACAAGCTGCAGATTAAATCCGCACAGTCAGCTAGGCAGACTCTGTGTCTATGGAAATGTAAAAGGTCATTGAGAGCTCCCACAAAAGAAAACACACTAGTTTGATAGCTGTGGACAATGGAGGCAAGAACACAGAGTAGGACCAGGTTAGAGTCTGAGCTGCCCACACAGCACGTCCAGAGATCAGCACAGTGTTGGAGGGCATCCTAGAGAGGTGAGGTGGACTGTGACTCCCAGCGAGGGAAAGGACTCTGACAGCAGTGACTCAAGAAAGACATTTATTATTCTTATGTTTTGACTTGTTCTGTAGATTTGACATTTACCCCCGCCCCAATCTGTTGTCAGTTCAGTTCAGTCACTCAGTCGTGACTGACTCTTTGCAACCCCATGGACTGCAGCACACCAGGCCTCCCTGTCCATCACCAACTCCCAGAGTTTACTCAAACTTATGTCCATTGAGTTGGTGATGCCATCCAACCATCTCATCCTCTGTTGTCCCCTTCTCCTCTTGCCCCCGATCTCTCCCATCATCAGGGTCTTTTCAAATGAGTCAGTTCTTTGCATCAGGTGGCCAAAGTATTGGAGTTTCAGCATCAGTCCTCCCAATGAATATTCAGGACCGATTTCCTTTAGGATGGACTAGTTGGATCTCCTTGCAGTCCAAGGGACTCTCAAGAGTCTTCTCCAACACTACAATTCAAAAGCATCAATTCTTCAGTGCTCAGCTTTCTTTATAGTCCACCTCTCACATTCATACATGACTACTGGAAAAACCATAGCCTTCACTAGATGGAACTTTGTTGAAAAAGAAATGTCTCTGCTTTTTAATATGCTGTCTAGGTTTATCATAGCTTTTCTTCCAAGGAGCAAGCATCTTTTAATTTCATGGCTGCAGTCACCATCTGCAGTGATTTTGGAGACCCCCCAAAAAATGTCTGTCACTGTTCCCATTGTTTCCCCATCTATTTGCCATGAAGTGATGGGACCAGATGCCATATTCTTCATTTCTGAATGTTGAGCTTTAAGCCAACTTTTTCACTCTCCTCTTTCACTTTCATCAAGAGGCTCTTTAGTTCTTCTTCACTTTCTGCCATAAGGGTGGTGTCATCTGCATATCTGAGGTTATTGATATTTCTCCCAGCAATCTTGATTCCAGCTTGTGCTTCACCCAGCCCAGCGTTGCTCATGATGTACTCTGCATATAAGTTAAATAAGCAGGATGACAATATACAGCCTTGATGTACTCCTTTCCCGATTTAAGTTCACGGTTCACGTACTGTTGAAACCTGGTTTGGAGAATTTTGAGCATTACTTTACTAGCGTGTGAGATGAGTGCAACTGTGTGGTAGTTTGAGCATTCTTTGGCATTGCATTTCTTTGGGATTGGAATGAAAACTAACCTTTTCCTGTCCCAAGGCCACTGCTGAGTTTTCCAGATTTCCCAGCATATTGAGTGCAGCACTTTCACAGCATTATCTTTTAGGATTCGAAATAGACCAACTGGAATTCATCACCTCCAGGAGCTTTGTTTGTACTGATGCTTCCTAAGGCCCACTTGACTTCACATTCCAGAATGTCTGGCTCTCTGTGAGTGATCATATCATCGTGATTATCTGGGTCGTGAAGATCTTTTTTGTTCAGTTCTGTGCATTGTTGCCACCTCTTCTTAATATCTTCTGCTTCTGTTGGGTCCATACCATTTCTGTCCTTTATTGTGTCTATCTTTGCATGAAATGTTCCCTTGGTACCTCTAATTTTCTTGAAGAGATCTCTACTCTTTCCCACTCTATTATTTTCCTCTATTTCTTTACATTGATCACTGAGGAAGGCTTTCTTATCTCTCCTTGTTATTCTTTGGAACTCTGCATTCAAATGAGTATATGTTTCCATTTCTCCTTTGCTTTTTGCATCTCTTCTTTTCACAGCTATTTGTAAGGCCTCCTCTGACAGCCATTTTTCTTTTTTGCATTTCTTTTTCTTGGGGATGGTCTTGATCCCTGTCTCCTGTACAATGTCACAAACTTCCATAGTTCATCAGGCACTCTATCAGATCTAATCCCTTGAATCTATTTCTCACTTCCACTGTATAATCATAAATGATTTAAGTCATACCTGAATGGTCTAGAGTTTTCCCCAACTTTCTTCAATTTAAGTCTGAATTTGGCAATAAGGAGTTCATGATCTGAGCCACAGTCAGCTCCTGGTCTTGTTTTTGTTGACTGTATAGAGCTTCTCCATCTTTGGTTGCAAAGAATATAATCAATCTGATTTTGGTGTTGGCCATCTGGTGATGTCCATGTGTAGAGTCTTCTCTTGTGTTGTTGCAAGAGGGTGTTTGCTTTGACCAGTATGTTCTCTTGGCAAAACTCTATTAGCCTTTGCCCTGCTTCATTCTATATTCGAAGGCCAAATTTGCCTGTTACTCCAGGTGTTTCTTAACTTCCTACTTCTGCATTCCAGTCCCCTGTGATGAAAAGGACATCTTTTTTGGGTGTTAGTTCTAGAAGGTCTTATAGGTCTTCATAGAACCATTCAACTTCAGCTTCTTCGGCATTACTGGTCGGGGCACAGACTTGGATTACTGTGATATTGAATGGTTTGCCTTGGAAACGAGATCATTCAGTCATTTTTGAGATTGCATCCAAGTACCACTGCATTTTGGACTCTCTTGTTGAGTGTGATGACTACTCCATTTCTTCGAAGGGATTCCTGCCCACAGTAGTAGATATAATGGTCATCTGAGTTAAATTCACCCATTCCAGTCCATTTTAGTTCACTGATTCCTAAAATGTCGATGTTCATTCTTGCCATCTCCTGTTTGACCACTTCCAATTTGCCTTGATTCATGGACCTAACAGTCCAGGTTCCTATGCAATATTAGTCACTCAGTCGTGTCCAATTCCTTGTGACCCCACAAAAGGTAGCCGGCCAGGCTTCTCTGTTCATGGAATTCTCCAGGCAAGGATACTGGAGTGGATTGCCATTCCTTTCTCCATCGGATCTTCCCAACCCAGGATGGAACCCTGGGCTCCTGCATCGCGGGCAGATTGTTTACTGTTTGAGCTCAGGGAAGCGCCCCCTCTGTTGTAGTTATTGATTTTATTGTCACTATGAAATCTAATTAAGCTTTTGAACTTTTGTTTTTTTCTTCAGTCACATTTTTTATTGTTGGTATAACCCTCTGCCTCTACGTTGGGCTTTTGCAGTTCTGTGGAGTTTTCTTTCTTTCTTTTATTTTTCTTCTCTTGGTTATAACTTTATTTTTTAATTTTTTAAAAGCTATTATTATTCTTTCTACATTTACTCCTTTGTTTGCTTTTCCTACTGTTCTTTTCCCCATGCAGTTAATCTTTAATATATATAAATCTTCTCCATGAACCTCTATTTAAATTTGTGTATCTAGTCTTTCTTTCTTTTCTTTCTGTCCTTTTTTCTCAACATATTTGCTAGTTTTGTTTTCATTGCTTTATTCCCCAATTGGCAGCTTGCGTTAGTTTTGTTTTCCAGGTGGGCTTTAGTTAGTTTCATTCTTAACTGGTAGATATAATTCTTGGTTTCCTTTGTTCACCAGGTCAATCTACCGTAATTTATTTTTGTTAGACTGTTTTGATTTTCCTTATGGGTGTATGTGTGTCTACTCCATTATTTTAATTATTATTTGCCTGATTTTGTAAGTACCATTTGTCTGGGGTTCATCTTTGGTTTCTTATTTTGGTTATTTGTTTTAATCTCACTTAATGCCATAACAAAGCACTTGTGGAATCTTTGTTCCTGACCAGAGGCCAAGCCCTGAGCCTTTGGGGTGGAAGCACTGACTCCAAGACCCTAGGCCACCAGAGAACTAACCCCATGGAGTATCAAATAGTGGGAACTCACACAAACGGAACCACTTGAATACAAGACCCAGCATCGCCCAGCCACCAGTAGCACCCTGTGCAGGAAGCCTTGTCTAAACAACAAACAACAAAAATACAAACCCAGTCATCAACAGATAGGATTGCCACCTCACTCAGCCTTGCCCACCAGAGGAAAAACAAACAAAAAAACTCAGCACAAATGTAGGAGACAGGAAGAATAAAAGAAAACCAGGCCTCAGCAAGGGCGCAAAGAAATTTATAGTTATTGATAAACTGGATGCTATAAGGCATGAGACTCTTGGAACAAGTCCAGAGGGAACAGTTCATGATCTTAAAAACAAGATATGATCCTGGGGTTGGAAAACCGACCCAGACTGTTTCCCAACTGGCGTCTCAAAGTCACATGTTTTACATATCTGGTGGAAAATGTATAGATAAGAATATTAGTCTTCGTTACTGATTTGTTATTGATTACTGTTTCTTAGTTACTCAGCGATTAATGATCACTTTGTTCTTTGGCCCTGAAGGCCACATGTGTTATAGCTTAACTCCCTGCACATTCTTTCCTTCAGGGCTGAGAGTATAATAAAGCTGGCTTGGATTCAGTTTCGGCACCTTCACGTTGGAGCGGTATTGGTCCCTTGATCCTCGCTTTTCACTGAATTCTTGTGTCTTTTTTCTCATTCTCCCCGGTATCGCGCTTTCGGAAACCCTGCTTGCGGAGCGGGTCTCGACACGTGGCTCCCAAACAGGGACCGAAAGTGAATCCAGCCTGCGAGGCTACGCTCCTAGCGGCGGAGAACGCAGGGAAATCCGGCCAGCTCGGCAGACACGGGAAGTACTTGGGAAGTACACCCCTGAGGATTTGTCAATCAGGGTAACAATGGGGCAAAATCCTTCTAAGCATAGTGACTATAAGCAAGTGTCTCAATCCCTTTTTAAAGAATTGTTTTCTGCCATCGAAAAATATTGCTACTGGCTAGATCCAGATAAAGGGACTTTAGGGCATAAGGAATGGCATGAAATTATGCGTTGCCTGCGCCGTGCCTACCAACGCGGCGAAGAGATTCCTTGGTATGGTCAGTAGGGACTCTTACTAGCACTGCTTTAGGACCGCTGCAATCAGAAACCTCAGATTCAGGGGATTCTGTAGAACAAATACAAAAACAAATGGAGGAAATGAATTTATATGATAGCATAGGTGATGAGGAAGAAAAACAACAAAAACGAAAAATAAGAGCCAAAAGCATGATAGAAGTCAAGAACAGATCTTTCTCGCTCGACCAACCCCACCTCTGGTCGAACCCACTCCTTTCAATCCTAAAACCCCTTGGGATGATGGATTTGCTTTTAAACCACAGATAACTGTGCCTAATAAAATGCCGCCTTTACAAAAGGGGGTTCATATGGCACAAATGCAGGGGGATGAAGATGCTTTAATTCTCCTATGGCTGTAACTCAAATCCCACCAGATCCTCAAGTTCCACAAGGAGGAATGCATTATGATTATGACGCCATACCATTTAAAACTATAAAGGAGATAAAACAGGCATGTACCCAATATAAGGAACTAATTCTCCTTGTACCATGGGACTAATTCAGGGACTTTCACAAGCTGAACGGTTAATTCCTTATGATTGGGAAATGATAGCCAGAACTTGCCTATCCACCTCAGAATTTTTATAATTTAGGACCTGGCAGCAAGATGAGGCAAATCAACAAGCTCACAGAAATGCGACAGTCAACCCGCCAGTTGATATAACGCTTGATCAATTAATGGGTAGTGGGACACATTTTGGCATTTAAGCTCAGTTACAATTTGATGATCAATTACTTACTCAAGTGAGAATGATATGTTTAAAAGCCTGGGAGAGAATAAATCCACCTGGACACGCCTCGGTTTCATTTACCCAAATTAATCAAATCTACGCTTATGTAGATTTTATTGCCAGGTTACGTCAAAATTTAAATAAAACAGTCTCACAACCTGGTTTGAGAGATTTGCTGAAGCAAGTTCTTGCTTATGACAATGCTAACTCGAAATGTAAAAAGGCAATTTAGCCTCTCAAAGCACAAGGTGCCTCTCTAGAAGAATATCTTAAAGTTTGCCAGGATATTGGGTCAGAACCATAAATAATGCAACTCCTGGCTCAAGCATTGTCTAAGGCTAATAAAAAGACAGATATGAGATGCCACTCCTATTTGTATTGGTTTTGGAAGTGTATGTCTTAAAACAGGATATCAAAAATGGCTGCCAGTTGTCAAAGAATCAAATGATGATAAGATTTCCCTCTTTCTGTTAACTGCTCTTACTTTTTTAGAAAAAGAGGAAACTTCCAGCATGATGAGTACACCTGACCTGCCTGACTGTGTTGTTGAAATTAGCCATGGTATTAAAAATTGGTTACAATGGAAATTATAAGGGTCAGAAGGTCACTTATTATTAAATGTTACAGAAGGCTCCATTATCGATTGGGGACCCCAAGGAACCCCTAAACTTATAGAATCTAAAGTGTCTTCCCCATGGGTATATAATGATAAGGCAATTAGTACTTATGGTAGTCAACCCCTCATATGGCATGGGGGAGGATTAGCTCACTCTGTGGCTCATTTAGATCGTTACCCTAGTCATGATGAAATATGGAAAATACCCATGGTATTAAAAGAACTAATTGCTTGGAAGGGATGATATACTGAATATATTTTAAATGACCCAAAAGTTACCTTTAATTTGACAAAAAACTACCCACACTGTTCAGGCTTGTATAAGAATCCCTTTTGTTTTTATGATTGGACCAGCAAAATATGATCCCAATTTGGGATTAGTAACATGTCTTAATTGTTCATTTTATACATGTATAAATAATGCCATTCCCTTTAATGAAAGTTGGTAGAGTATTTACATTCTTAAAACCAGAATTGGCATATGGGTTCCAGTTGATTTACGACCATGGAAAGAAAGCCCTACATGATATGTTATTGAAGAAATATTGAAAAATCTTAAATGTGTTAAGCGTTTTCTGGGATTGCTAATTGCTGCCACCTTAGGCATTATGGCTGTTACCACGATGGCAGCTGTAACCGGAATGGCTCTTCATAAATCTATACAAGCAGTTCATTTTGTACAAGAATGGCATAAAGATGCCAACATCCTTTGGACCACTCAACAAAAAACTGAGGGAAAGTTGGCCTCCCAAGTGGCAGACCTTCAACAATCTGTTATTTTATTAGATCAACTGGTCAGTTTACAAAAACAGGTGAGACTAAGATGTGATTGAAACTATACTTCCTTTTGTGTAATGGCTTTCAAATATAGTAAGACACAACTCAAATGGGATAAAGTTAAACACCTATTGAACCAAGATAATATTTCTGTAGATATTCAAAACTTACAACAAGATATATTAAAAGCTTTTAATAAACATCTCAATGTAATTTCTGGATCAGATTTTCTTGATACTGCTGCTGATAATCTTTCTTACAGATCAAAACATTTGGATATGGAATTGCTCCGGTTATGGGAACGCTATTAACTATGTGTTTGTGTTTCTGTATAGTCTGGAGAAGAATGATCAAGAGACAAAGCCAACAACAGCAACTAGTGTTTCTCACCATTTCTCATCACGTGCAAAATCAAAAAGGGGGAGATGTAGGAGACAGGAAGAATAAAACAAAAGCAGGCCTTGGCAAGGGCTGCAAAAGAAATTTTTGATAATTATTGATAAACTGGATGCTATAAGGCATGAGACTCTTGGAACAAGTCCAGAGGGAACAGTTCATAATTTTGAAAACAATATATGATCCTGGGGTCGGAAAATCGACCCCAGACTGTTTTCCGACTGGTGTCTCAGAGTCACATGTTTTATGTATCTTGTGGAAAATCTATAGATAAGAATATTAGTCTTCGTTACTGACTTGTTATTGATTACTGTTTCTTAGTTACTCAATGACCACTTTGTTCTTTGGCCTCGAAGACCACATGAGTTATAGCTTAACTCCCTGCACGTTCTTTCCTTCAGGGCTGAGAGTATAATAAAGCTGGCTTGGATTCAGTTTCGGCACCTTCACCTTGGAGCGGTATTGGTCCCTGGATCCTCGCTTTTCACTGAATTCTTGTGTCTGGTTTCTCATTCTCCCAGGTATCGTGCTTTTGGAAACCCTGATTATTGAGCTGGTCTTGACACACAAATCTCACCCTATATGAAGCTTACACAAACCACTGGACCAACCTTAGGAGGGCAGAAACCAAAAGGAAGAAAGAATACAATCTTAAAGCCTGAAAAAAGGAGACTTCAAACACAATAAGTTAAAAAAAATTAATGAAAAGGCAGAGAATACTACACAAATGAAGGAACAAACTAGAAATACAGAAGTCCAAATAAATGAAAAGGAAACAGGCAAACTACCCGAAAAAGATTTCAGAATAATGATGGTAAAGATGATCAAAAACCTTGAAAATAAAATGGAGAAAATGCAAGAATCAATTAACAAAGATTTAGAAGATTTAAAGAATAAACAAAGAGATGAACAACACAATTACTGAAATTAAAAATATCTAGAAGGAATTAATAGCAGAATATCTGAAGCAGAAGAACAAATCAGTGAGCTGGAAAATAAAATGCTGGAAATAACTTCTGAAGAGCAGGATAAAGTAAGAAGAATGAAAAGAACTGAGGGTAGTCTCAGAGACCTCTGGGACAATATGAAACATACCAACATTCGAATTATAGGGGTCCCAGAACAAGAGAAAAAGAAACGGTATGAGAAAAATTTTGAAGAGATTATAGTTGAAAATTTCCCCAACATGGAAAAGGAAATAGTCAAGTCCAAAAGGCACAAACAGTCCCACACAGGATAAACCCAAGGAGAAACATGCCAAGACACACACTTAATCAAACTAACAAAGGCTAAACACATTGAAAGAATATTAAAAGCAGCAAGAGAAAAGCAACAAGTAACATACAAGGGAAACCCCATACATTTAACAGCTGATCTTTCAGTAGAAACTCTGCAGGCCAGAAGGGAATGGCAGGATATATTTAAAGTACTGAAAGGGGAAAATCTACAACCAAGATTATTGTACCCAGCAAGGATCTCATTCAAAATTGATGAAGAAATAGAAAGCTTTTCAGACAAGCAGAAGTTAAGAGAATTCAGTACCACCAAACCATCTTTTCAGCAAATGTTAAAGGGGCTTAAACAGTCAAGAAATATAAGAGAAGAAAAAGATCTACAAAATCAACCCCGAACAATTAGAAAATGGCAATAGGAACATATATATCAATAATCTCTTTATATGTAAATGGATAAAATGTTCCAACCAAAAGACACAGACTGGCTGAGAGAATACAAAAACAAGACCCATATATGTGCTGTCTACAAGAAATCCACTTCAGACCTAAAGACGCATAGACTAAAAGTGAGAGGATGGAAAAATATATTCCATGCAAATGGGAAGCAAAAGAAAGCTGGAATAGCAATCCTCGTAGCAGACAAAATAGACCTTAAAATAAAGAAGATTATAAGAGGGAGGACACTACATAATGATCAAGGAAAAAAATCCAAGAGGAAGACAATTGTAAATACCTATGCACCCAACACAGGAGCACCTCAATACATAAGACAAACACTAACAGACATAAAAGAAGAAATTGACAGTAACACAGTAATAGTGGGAGACTTTAACACCCCACTCACACCAATGGGCAGATCATCAAAATACAAAATTAATAAGGAAACACAAGTCTTAAATGATACATTAGATGAGATGGATCTCATTGATATCTTCAGGACATTCCATCCAAATGCAGAAGAATACACCTTTTTCTCAAGTGCATGTGGAACATTCTCCAGGATAGACCACATCTTGGGTCACAAATCAAACCTCAGTACATTTAAGAAAATTGAAATCATATCAAGCATCTTCTCTGACCACAATGCTATGAGACTAGATATCAATTACAAGAAAAAAACTGTAAGAAAAACAAACACATGGAGATTAGGGGATACATTCCTAAATAACCAACAGATTATGGAAGAAATCAAAAGGGAAATAAAAAAATTTCTAGTAACAAATGACAATGAAAATAATTCTCTAGTATCATTAAGTATTTACCTAGAGCCCTTTATAACAAATATAGATAATGAGTGGTTATCTATTGCTATGCAACAATCTACCCCAAAACCTAGAGGCTTTAAAGATGAACTCTTTATTCTCTCCTACATAGGAGTGTTTTTAGTCATTAAATTAATTTCTTTGGGAGCGTTCAGATATTTCATTTCTTCTTGAGTCAGTTTTGGTTAAGTTTTAATTTTCTAGGAATTTGTCTTTTTCATCTGTTTTAAAATTTATTAGCATAAAATTGTTCATAATATCTTTTTATAATGTCTGCAGTATCTATAGATATATTTCCTTTTTCATTTCTAATATTGTTTGTTTTTACATGCGTGGTAATTTGCTTCAGTTGTGTCTTACTTTTACCACCCTATGGACTGTAGCCCACCAGCCTCCTCTGTCCATGGGATTCTCTGGGCAGGAATACTGCAATGGGTTGCCATGCCCTCCTTTAGGGGATCTTTCCAACTCTGGGATCGAACCCATGCCTCTTATATCTCCTGCATTGGCAGGCAGACTCTTTACCTCTAGCGCCACCTGGGAAGCCCAATATTGATTGTTTGTACCTCTTCTCTCTTTTTCTTTATCAGTGTCATTAGAGATCTGTCAATTTTACTAATCATCTCTAAGAAACAAATTTGTTAATTTTCACTATTGTGAGTTTTCTTATTTTTAATTTCTGCTTTTATCTTTGTTACTTCTTATCTCCATCTTTCTTTGGATTTATTTTGCTATTCTTTTCCTAATTTCTTAAATTGGAATTCTTTGTTCCATAATGTGTAGCTCTTTTTCACTCCTAATTGGTGCAACAGGAGTTATTTATCTCTCTATTTATTGTTTTAGCTGCATACCAAAACCTTTGATATGTATAATTTTCATTATTGTTTAGTTCTAAATATTGCCTTATTTCTTAATTACTGTTATAATTTTTTTGAATAATTGGCTATTTAGAAGTGTAGTTCTTTATTTTCAACTATGGTATATTTCTAGCTATTATTTTGTTAATTGGTTTCCAAGCTATGTGATCTGTCTGATACCATTCCTTTGAAACTTGTTGAGACTTGTTTTATTGACTAGTATGGGATTATTTTTTGTTACAACTTTTTTTTTTCTTCTTTCATACATTGACAATTATCTTTGTCATCCCTTGGGAGATAGAGTTTACTCTAGTTCATTTTTCCATTGAGGTTGTATGCCTTGGATCCTAGCTCTGTAGTCTGTTCACACCCTGGATTATATCTTGTCTACCCCAGTCCCAGAAGGCATGCATATCAAAGATCTTGTTCATCCAGTTCAGTGCATGCCCTCAAAATGGAAGCAGAATCAGTATTCTCTCTTCCCTGCCTATTACCATCTAGTTTTTTTTTTAATTGAATTGTAATTGATTTACAACGTTGTGTTAATTTCTGCTGTACAGCAAAGTGACTTAGTTATACATCAGTACAGTTCAGTTCAGTCTCTCAGTCGTGTCCGACTCTTTGCGACCCCATGAATCACAGCACGCCAGGCCTCCCTGTCCATCACCAACTCCCGGAGTTCACCCAGACTCACGTCCGTCGAGTCAGTGATGCCATCCAGCCATCTTACATACATTTATATATATTATTTTTTAATATCTAGTCTTTTTTATTCTTTTCCATTATGCTATATCCCAGGACTTTGAATATAGTGCCCTGTGCTACACAGTAGGACTTTGTTGTTCATCCTTTCTATTCCCTGTTAGTTTTTGACCAGAATATTCCTTACAGTCTTTTCTAGCCAATTTGTCATTGGATTTAAGAAGATTTTTTAAAATAAATATTATCCATCACTTTCATTGGTTGTGAACCTAGTCTGCATATGTCAATCAGCAGAAGCCCATATTGGCATCTTATTTGATTACTGTTGAATTCCCATAACACATAGTAAGTAACATGTTCAAGGAGATTTAAGACCTGGTCATTTCTTGATGTAATCACTAGAAATGCTGTTAGGGAAAAATTTAACAGAATATATAGAGTGAATGATCACAATTATTAACCAAACTTTAAATAGAGTAATATACCCTGAAAAGAGAAAAATGATGTTTTTAAGTATCATTCAAAGTCCTCAAAAATACAGCCAATAAATCTGAATAATTCTGAAATGACTTCCATATGTTCACTAAAAAGATACACAGGGGTGTTCATAGCACCATCTCACCCATCAAAAATTGAAGAAAGAAACAGAACCAGCAAATACCTATCAATGGTAGGACAGATAAACAAGTTGTGGAATGCTTCAAAGCAATGAGAATGAACAAACTACCACTCCATGCAGCTGGTTACATGAATTTCATAAATATAGTGCTGAATGAGAGAAGCTCAGTAAAATAATATATAAATTTGTATGATTCTATTTATATGACGTTCAAACACAGACAGTGAATGTATTGAGTTATAATTCAAGATGATTGTTAACCCTTGAGAGAAAGCTAGTGACAAGACACACGAGGACTTCTAAGGATCTGGTCGTGTCTAGTTTCTTATCTGAAAGATTGTTATATAGGTGTACTCATTTCATGAAAGATAGTTGAACTGTCCACCTTTAATGTGTGTGTTTTTGGTATATATACTTCAGTAAAATTTTATGTTACAAAACACCCAAAATGAAAGATTAAAAGCCATGAATTTATTTAAGAAATAAAATATTTCCCTGGTGCTGCTCTTGATTTTAAAAAGTAAGATTGTGCTAGTGAAGTGTTAACATAATGACATTGTAGTTGTTTAATGACTTATTTGGGAAAGCTTTGGACCTTGAGCTTGAGAAGTGGGAATAGGAATATGGAGATATTCTTCTAAGTTTAGGAAAACACTGCTTTCCTCAGATTGAGCTATACTGTAAAGGGCTTTTCCTTTTTTTCCCAGTAAAATTTTTTTTATTGAAGTGTGGTTAATCTTCAGTGTTGTGTTAGTTTCAAATATACAGCAAAATGATTCAGTTTTACATATATATATATATATATATACACACATATGTTTATATTCATTTATATATATATACACACACACATATATGTTCTTTTTTAGATACTTTTCTATTATCAGTTATTACAAAATATTGAATATAGTTCCCTATGCTATATAGTTTTATAGTGGTTATGTTTACTGATCACCTGCAGAATTCCTGGAAAGTTAAAGATCTGTCCTTTTGAGCTAGTACATAAAAGCTCCAGCACAGAAATCCCTTTTCCAGCTTTGTGTGACCTTAGAGATATCACTTACAGAGCTTTAGTTTTGTCATCTGAGATATACCAATACAATATTAGGTTACTGAAAGGGTAAAACATTTGCAACCATGCCTCACAGATGGTTAGCTCTCTTAGATGGCTGGATGGTTTGGGCTCTTCTTGGGACATTGGAGGTCTGAGCCATGTGTTAATCTTCTTCTTTGACAGTTGTCCTCATTCCACTCTAAGCCTGTTACTTTAACTGTACAAAGAGAATGCCTGCCTACCACTCTGTCTGGTACCTGGTAAGTAATCTTCTGATTATTAATAATATTATTGGAATATTGTCACATAGCAAGTTGGGTTCTATTTGTCTTAATTTCTGCAGTGACTTATCATCCAAGTGCAATTATTTCCGTGGGAACACTAAATTATTCCTCTGCATCTACCACAAAGAAAAATCTTCAGTGGGCTTCCATTCCCTGCCCTTGCCCTCTCTGTAAAATTTTCTTTGTCACCAGTAAAGCATCATCATCTCACTAAGAAATGCAGTGGGTGGTTTCATTCCAGATCTATGGTTTGTCTTGGGCTAGAGAAAAATCCCAAGTTCTCTAAGGAAGAACTCCAAGTCCAGCTTACTTGCCAAGACTTGTCAATAGATTTGTGGATTCTTTACGAGAAGAATTTTGGCTTCTCATTTTAATTTATGCCTCAACTTTAAACATAGATTATCCCTTATTCCATCGCTTGCCAGGATTCCTGCATTTTTCATTTTAACCTCATTTTCTGCATCGTAGGTTTCCATTCTGAGATGGAGATAAATCATGCTGTCTCAACCTGTTTGTAGTATATTAATCATCCAGTTCTCTTCAATGGGCTTTTCATATGGCTGCTTGGTTTACATCTGTTATTCCTTTCTCATACAAGATGCACAGCCTATTCCTATTTCCTATTTCTTTTTTAAAAATCTGATATAGAACAGTGTATTTTTCCCATGACATTTCCATTGGTTGAATATTTATCAAAAATTATTTGACTTAGGGGGACTCCATCATTTTTATTTACATTATTTCTTTGTATTACATGGTATTTCATCTCCCAAATCCCTAAAGGAAGGCAGCATCAGCAATGACCTCTCCAGCTGATTTTCTCAAGTCTTCCTTCTTAGAGCTTAGACAGGTCTCACATTTCTTGAGGGCAGAGATTACCTGTTTCATTTATCATCTTAATCCATAGGTAAACCTAGTGATTCTTTTGCTACAGTAGGATATAGAAAGGAATTAATTTGCAAGGGAAATTTTAAAAAACTGAACTTTTATACTCTTAAGACAGGATGTTGGGAGAAACTTATTCAAAAATGTGTATCTTTTCTGAAGACTCAGTTATTCCTGAAGTGAGCATAAATTATGACTTTTTACTTTAAAATTAGAGTTAAGATAGAAACTGTTACTAAAGTCTTGTATAGACATTCTGCTACTGCCAATTACATTACTTTAGTCATATGATAGTAACCATGACATCACTGGTATAACCTAATATTCATTTGAGTTTGGGGTTATGTTTTGACAGTGACTTTCATCTGTGTTTGTGAAAAGATAGATAAAAAATTTCTGTGTCTCCCCCACCCCAAGGAAGCATTTGTAGGCTATTATTGGTATGTTTCAACATATATTAGTTGAAACTAGAAAACAAACTTTCAAGTGCTCCCAAACATCATATCTGTGTTTCATGTGGCTGGGCTTCATAATTTTCTCTGCTTTTTCTCTTTCCCTGGTTCTCCAACTTTCCTCTTAAGTGTCAGTGTTCCCAGGGTTCCATATTTGCTCATTTTTCTTCTCATATTACACACTTTCCTTGTGTCTACAAACATTGTCACCACCCACACTCCTCAACTCCCACATTTCCATCCCCATCTCACTTTTCAGCTTTCCTTTCTTTAACTCCAGCTACTGGCCAGCCCTGGAAGGTGTTTTCCTTGGATCTCAGTATCCAAGAATGGGTGGTTCTCTGAAACTACCAACCTTCTTTTGACTTAGGGTCTCAATAAAAGATGTACTTGATTGTGTTTTTCTGTTTTGCCACTAGGAAGCTCAGGGCAGATTTGGTGGCCTATCTGTGATTGCTGTTTAGGGTCTGTTTTTTGTGTATTAACTTCCCTTGTAATTCTCTTCACTTCAGTTTTTCATCTATTTGTTTTTATCTTGCTATAACGCATGTTATTTATTTAGACTTGGTTTGGAATAATCAAGATATGCCTATAAGTAATACGATATGATTATATATCCCTTCTGAATAGCTCCACTTTGATGGTCCATGTGCATATAACTTAATGTCAATATGTTAGAAATATATCCTCCTCCTAATATTCTCTGCCACAAACTAATCCAACTAGTCTCCCAGACCAGTAGTAATTCTAACTTAATTTCCAACTCTTCTTTCTCTCTTTCCTACATCATATCCAATTAGTCAACAAATTCTCCTGGTGTATCATGAGATTTCCTCTTCATCCCCACTGTCACTGTCCAACTGGACTATTGCAATAGCTTCTTGCTGCTCCAGTTTGTTCTATGTTCTGCTTCCAGAACAACTTTCCTAAAATATATATCAGATTAGTGACCTATTTTGAAACCCTTCACTGTCTTCCCATGGCCCACAAAATAAATTCCAAATAAGGGCTCTTCATGATTTGAACAGTGAACTCTTTCCTCTCCATAGTGGGATCTTATTCTCCCTTCTGGGGGACCCCTACTGCCTGAGTAATCATTAGATTCCTTTAGAAGCAGACCCTGAGACAGGATGGGAGTGCAGGAGTTTGATCTGGGGAGGGTCTTGGGATTACCAAGTCAAGAAGGGAAAAAAGCAGAAAGGGGCTAAGAGAGAAGTTGGGCTGTGACAAGCGTCAGCTTGCATAAAAATTGTCAGATAACTGTAAATCAGGGCTTTCCCTCCTGCCTTGGAGAGCCTGCCTATCAGTTCACCTCTGGTTGCAGTGCAGTCTTAGACAAGGCCTCTGAGGAATCCACCAGGTGTCTGAAAGCTGGAATGGCTTTTCAGGGTTGTCTTAAACTTGAGGTGAGGGAGCTGGACTTTTAGGTGAAAAAAGATGTTGATTCCTCCTGACATTTGCATGTATTTCAGGCCACTTTATTGTAAACACCCAATAGCAAATGCTTCGGAGAAGGCAATGGCAAGCCACTCCAGTACTCTTGCCTGGAAAATCCCGTGGATGGAGGAGCCTGGTAGGCTGCAGTCCATGGGGTCGCTAGGAGTCGGTCGTGACTGAGCGACTTCACTTTCACTTTTCGCTTTCACACAATGGAGAAGGAAATGGCAACCCACTCCAGTGTTCTTGCCTGGAGAATCCCAGGGACGGGGGAGCCTGTTGGGCTGCCGTCTATGGGGTCGCACAGAGTCGGACACGACTGGAGCGACTTAGCAGCAGCAGTCTGGTTGCAGTGCAGTCTTAGACAAGGCCTCTGAGGAATCCACCAGGTGTCTGAAAGCTGGAATGGCTTTTCAGGGTTGTCTTAAACTTGAGGTGAGGGAGCTGGACTTTTAGGTGAAAAAAGATGTTGATTCCTCCTGACATTTGCATGTATTTCAGGCCACTTTATTGTAAACACCCAATAGCAAATGCTTGGATATGTATAGCTCTCTGTACTTTTCCAGTGCTTTCCTGTACTTTCTCAGGTTAATGTATAGGTTTCTGACCCTGTCACACCTGCTCTTTAATTGATTACACGCACACTGTCATACCCTAGTGTAATAGCCTGGTTACTATATTTACTTCCTAGGTATAAAAATAGGTGTATGTCCCCTGAAGATCTTACCTTTATTATTCAAATGCATTTCATCATGTGTTAGCAGTGCCAAAGTAAACAATGCTGGCGACAATTTCCTAATGAAGTAAAGCTAGACAGCGTGACTTTTCATTTCTGTCTTTGATTAATTGTGTGCTCATTTCCTCTTTTATGAAAGATAAATCCACATGTAAAGCTGTATCAAGTTAGAAAAACAAAAGACTGTTTTTAAGAGTTCTTAGTTCCAGTGTGACATTTTTGTTTTTATTTTATTTTTCTTATTGTTACTTGATGGATCTTTTCATTTACCTTTTCTGACAACATCCGAAATGAAAAATTCTGTGCTTCATAGATGAGCTAGTGATCCCCTGACAGGGCTCTATAAAAGTTTCTGGTCATAAAATACCAGTACTGTCTTGACGACTCAGAAATTGCCACTAGACTAGGGCAACTTTTAAAAGTGATTTTAATAAGACACCCTGAAGGAGAAATCTAGAGGCAGGTCCATTTTGACTTTCACATAATGACTAGGGGTGGACAATTTGCCTGTTACTGTTGGGGATGTTGGTAAGAACCCTTTTTACAAGTTAACATACCCAAACACAGGGTTGCTTCTTCATCACTGCTCAAAGTGTCCATCCATACTGCCATCCACGTAATTCCAGGTTTATAGATGGAGAAACTGAAATGTAGGAAAAGCAGACCACAGACTCAGAATTAGAAGTCAAATTGGAAACAAATAATCAGATAAAAACCCAATGCTTTTCTAGTGCAGGAGGGGAATCCTTCCCAATCAGAGGTGGGTCATCACAACCCAGTGGACTTTGTTTTTAAAAAAAAAAAAAAAACTTTTAATTTTAGAATAGTTTTAGATTTATAGAAAAGTTGTAAACATAATGCAGAGAGTTCTTATTTGCCCCATGTAGGGTAAGGGAGTTAGAGAAGGTGAGGTTTGGAAAAAGAATGAGACCGGTACTTTACAGGAACAGATCACCTTTTATGAGGTGAGAACGGGCAGCAGTCAGATTAGTGAGCTGCTGTACTAACCCAAGAAAAGAGTAAGTATATATAGGCATATATGTGGAAATCTACTGTCTTAAGGGGCCTGTTCTACTCCAAGGTTGTTCAGATTAGTTATCTCTTAAAAGGATAAGGGGCAAGGAATTCTGGAGATTGGCCAGAGGCTGGGACCGGCTGGGAGCTGGTCATAATCAACCTTAATGTCCATTTTTTCCTTTGGGTGAGAGAGTTGTTTGTTTTGCATAGAATGGTGGGGAGGTCCTGGAGGGGAGTTTTAACTCCAGGCTATTTTGAGCCATGTATCATTCCTTCATTCCAGACCCGAAGGAATATATATATAAAAAGAGAAAGAGAGGTGGGCGTCCTTAATGTTCAGGACTTCTTCGTGCTGATAAATGAGGGCCAGGGGTTTGTGGTCTGGGGGGAAGGAAGACTAAGGCCCATAGTGTTGATTTTCTATTGTAGCCATCAAGGTCTCAAGCAAAAGAACAGTCTTGACTTGGTCTTGGGAAATGGCTCAGATTTGGTCTTGGAGGAATCCCTGGAGAAGATTAAACAAACAAGGCCCAAAGATGAGTACGAGGATGATAAAAATGAATGGTCCGAAAAGGGGTAAAATTCAAGGCATCTAGTTCCAATCTGTCAACCATGACTGCCATGAGTTGCTTATCTCTGGTGGATTTATGAGGCTTGATCTGTAAGGATTTTTGCAGCTCTTTGGACAATACCTAACTGGTTGGCATAGAAACAGCAGGATTCGTCTAGAAAAAGGCACAAATCTCCCTTCTCTGCAGTGAGTAGGTCTAATCCCCTTCTATTTTGTAATACTATGGCCACCAAGGAATTGAGTTGATTTTGGATAGTTATTAGGCCTTGAGCTATTTCCTGGAAGCTGTCTGATAGGTCTTTAGATAGTGTCTGGTAGTTTTGGATGGAGGTGGTTAAGCCAGTGGTTCCTGTTCCAATTCCAGCAGCTATTCCTCATCGTACAAGAGGGGAATGAAATGAATGGCTCATTTTATTCGCTTGTGGATGAGAAGAATAGGCAAGGGTTGATCAGTTCAGTTCAGTTCAGTCGCTCAGTCGTGTCCGACTCTTTGCGACCCCACGAATCACAGCATGCCAGACCTCCCTGTTCATCACCATCTCCTGGAATTCACTCAGACTCACATCTATTGAGTCTGTGATGCCATCCAGCCATCTCATCCTTGGTTGTCCCCTTCTCCTCCTGCCCCCAGTCCCTCCCAGCATCAGAGTCTTTTCCAACGAGTCAACTCTTCTCATGAGGTGGCCAAAGTACTGAAGTTTCACCTTTAGCATCATTCCTTCCAAAGAAATCCCAGGGTTGATCTCCTTCAGAATGGACTGGTTGGATCTCCTTGCAGTCCTAGGGTTAGGGGGCTATTAAAATGTTTGGACTGGAGTATACCAGGGTGCAGGTTTTGGTCCAGTTAGTAGGTAGACAGAGGTATGTAGACATCCCACACAGGAAAAATAGGCCAGGTGTCGTAATACAAAGCTGACATAGATGGCGAAGAGCAATCAAGGGGGGGGTTTTGATTGCTCATTCAAGAACACTCAGAGACCCCACTAAG
This sequence comes from Cephalophus harveyi, assembly GCA_006410635.1. Lineage (NCBI taxonomy): Eukaryota > Metazoa > Chordata > Mammalia > Artiodactyla > Bovidae > Cephalophus > Cephalophus harveyi. The sequence goes on from SJYT01011278.1 coordinate 284,707, forward strand.
GTGGCCCCAACGATGGGAGAAGTGAAGGAATATGGTGAGGGAAACCATCCTGTAAAGGTTAACGAGTGTCCTGTAGGACCAGAAACATTATATATAGCCTTTCCAGTGGCAAAGAGTAAAGTGAAGCTATGGTTGCACATGCGGTTAGGGATTGTGCCCACGGGTTGGTCATATGAACTGTTTCAGGAATTTCTGGATATGCAAAAAGGAGCTGGTTTTAACAGTGTTACTCTCTGGGCAAAAGGGCCTCCTATTGGAGATTTTTTGTTGAAGGAGGGAAGTTCGATGAGTAAAGATTCTAAGAGTATGTCCGAATTTCGGATTTGGTCACTAGTGTGAAGATATTTAAGACATGAGACAAATAAAGGCTCCCCACGGTATGAGTAGTGTAGGAACATGTTACCTGTGGTCCAATCGAGGATGGATGTGGGGAGGGCTGAATCTCCCAGAGGAGTTACGGATAGACATATCCAGCAGTCTTTGGCCAAGTGAGGGTTGGAAGCATTGAGAAGGTTATGGGTTAAGTAAAGGGTCTGGAATAGATAGTTGAGGTTAGGATTTTGAAGGAGTTTGTGGGTCAGAGGAAGAAGGGAGGATAAGAAAAAGATGTTAAACAACATTTGGGGAAGTGAGTATAGGATAGACTACTATGGAAAAGAATTGGATTTCAAAGGGGTAAAAGTTATAAAAGGTTCCCTGTAGCCACAGGGTGGAGATGTAATCTTCAACGAATTCGAACATGGATGCTTGAGGACTCAAGACCCAGATAGCTGCCAGAAGTTGTCCCAGGAAGAATTGTAGCTGTGAAACGGACAGGCTTACTCATCATCAGTTGGGGCTGGTGGAAGCTGTGAGAACTTTAAAGTTGTAGGGCCTGTGTGAGAAACTTGATAAGTATTAGTCTGACAAGCATTTTCATCATTGGTCTACATAATCTTTTTTAGCAGAGTGATGTGTACTCAAGGGGTGATTTCTTTTAATTTTGCAGTGGTGTAGGGACCTTGCCACTTTGGGGTTAGATCTGAGTGGGACTGAGTTGTCATATAAACTTTGTCTCCTATTTGAAAGGATGGGTATGGAAGATTGGGGTGTGGTCGAGGGAGTAGGTCATCCATATGTTGCCAAAGGGCACCTCGTATCTGGGCAAGTAAAGGAAAAGGAAGGTGGGATGGCAGTTTGGAACCGTCCTGGGAGGGGGAGAGACCAAAGGTACTATGGGCCTCCCACATATGGCCTCGAATGGACTGATATTTAAGGATTTCTTTGGTAAGGCCCGGACCTTTAAGAGGGCTAAACGGAGGAATTTAGTCCAGTCTTGATGAAGTTTGATTGTTAATTTGATCAGAGTTTCTTTTAGGACTTGGTTGGCTCTCTCAACCTTACCAGAAGACTGGGGATGATAAGGAATGTGAAACCTCCAAGGAACTTGAAGGGCTCGTGCAATATTTTGGGTGATCTGGGATGTGAACTCGGGCCCATTGTCAGACTGGAGGGAGGAAGGCATTCCAAACCTGGGGAGGATTTCAGTAAGAATAAGGCAAGCACAGTAGGGGCTCGTTAATTAGTAGTCAGGAAAGTTTTGATCCATCCAGAAAATGTATCTATGAAGATGAGGAGAAATTTAACCCTTTTTACGGGTGGCATGTGGGTGAAATCTACCTGCCAGTCTTGTGCAGGAAGATGTCTGCAAATTTGGTGGGTGGGGAAAGGAGGGGGGCAAATGTTAGGATTTGTCCGCTGAGAAATAGGACAAGTTTGGGTCAGACTATTTAAATAAGTCACATTGTCCTTAGTCAGTTCAATAAAGTTCTGAAGGAAAGCCTTAAGTACTTTGGTAGAGGGGTGGAAAAGGGAATGTAAATATGAAAGTAATGTACGGATGTTAGGCTTGTCAATTTGGGCCATAGTAAAGACAGGACTAACAGAGGCGGTCTGCCGCTTTGCTTCATGATCTGCTATATTGTTATAAAAGGAGAAGGACCATGTCGCTGATGTCCCTGGCAATGTATTACAGCAGCTTGTTTTGGGAGCTGAGCCGCATGGAAGACTTCAGAAATAAAAGAAGCATTGAGAATTGGTGTGCCCTTCTGAGTCAGGAATCCTCTCTCCCTCCAGATTATAATGTTAGAATGTAGTATGTAATAGACATACTTGGAGTCAGTATAAATATTTATCTTCTGATCTTTGGCTAGGGTCAAAGCTTGTGTAGGAGCTATCAGTTCAGCCTGTTGTGAGGATGGGTGAGCTGGGAGTGTGGCTGACTTGATGAGGCGGGGGGGATAACTTTGTCGGACTGTCCCTGGACTATAGCATATCCGGATCCAAATGGGGCTTGTTTCTGGGCACTGCCATCCATGAACCAGGATGGGACTTTGGGATCAGTAAGGGGCTGATCGGTTATTCAAAGAGATTAAGTGTCATATCTAAGGTCTGAACACAGTCATGAGATAGGTGTTCTGCTTCTGGATCTGGTGTAGGGAGTAAGCTAGTAGGATTAAGAGGTTTACAAGCCATAAAAGAAAGGGATGGGTCGAGGAGGTGTGCATGGAGGATCTGTAGTCGAGCAGGGGGTAGAGAAAGGAAAATCCAATGAGAGAGTAAATCTTTGAAGGAATGAGGTGAGCATACATTTAGAGGAGCATTTTGGGTTAGTTTTTGGGCTTCAAGTATTAAGAGGGTAGTCACAGCTAAGGCCTGGAGACAAGGTGGCCATCTGAGCATGACAAGATTGAGTTGTTTGGATAAGTAAGCTAGAGGCCCCCATATGTCCCCCCTTTTTTGGCACAGAATCCCTAAGGCATGTCCTTGTCTAGAATGTACCAAAAGGTAAAAAGGCTTGGTGTAATCAGGTAAGTAAAGAGAAGGGGCCTGTGGTAAATGTTTGGTATGAGTTTGTATTGGGGCGTGGAGAGAGGTGGGGGCCAATAAGGGTTCATCTAAGTTTCCTCGAGTAGCTTGGTAGAGAGGTTTTGTGTGGCAGGCAAAATTTGGGGCCCATATTCAGAAGAAGTTTAATAGGCCTAATAGAGAAAGAAGTTCCCTCTTAATTTGAGGCCTGGGGGTCTGTGTCAAGGCTGGAAGTCGCTGAGCTGGAATTATTTTGGACGTGGGAGTGAGAAGCAATCCCACGTAATTGACAGTGGTGGAAGCAATTTGTGCTTTGGAGAGCGAAACTCTGTAGCCCCAGTTGCCTGCTGCTGCTGCTAAGTTGCTTCAGTTGTGTCCGACTCTGTGCGACCCTATAGACGGCAGCCCACCAGGCTCCTCCGTCCCTGGGATTCTCCAGGCAAGAATACTAGAGTGGGTTGCCATTTCCTTCTCCAATGTATGAAAGTGAAAAGTGAAAGTGAAGTCACTCAGTCGTGTCCAACCCTTAGCGACCTTTAGGACTGCAGCCTACTAGGCTCCTACATCTATGGGATTTTCCAGGCAAGAGTACTGGAGTGGGGTGCCATTGCCTTCTCCACCCAGTTGCCTAGGGCATTTAATACTGTCGCAGTGTGGACTAGGTAGTTATGGCAAGAGGAACTGCATAACAATAAATCATCTACATATTGGAATAAGGTAGTAGAGCCTAGGTCTAAAGTTTGTAGGTTCCTTTGAAGGGCTTGACTGAAAAAATGAGGGCTATCTCTAAACCCTTGTGGTAAAATGGTCCAAGTTAATCTGGGTCCGTCCAGGTGAAGGCAAATAGGGGCTGTGAAGAATGGCATAGAGGTATAGTAAAGAAAACATCTTTGAGGTCTAATACTGTGAAGTAGAGTGGGTCAGGAGGAACAGATGAGAAAAGGGTACAGAGATTAGTGACCTTGGGGTGAATGAGTATTATGGTCTCATTGATCCTGCAAAGATCTTGGACTAGACATCAGCAATGGGGTCTCTTTTTGACTGGGGGAGTATTATAAGAAGTATTATAAGAAAAAGTAAAGGAGTATTATAAGAAGAACAGATAGGCTGCAAAAGGCTGGCTTTGAGCAGTCAGGAGATTATTGGTTTAAGTCCTTGTCAGGATTCTATGGAGGAGCCTGGTAGGCTGCAGTCCATTGGGTCGCTAAGAGTCGGACACGACTGAGTGACTTCACTTTCACTTTTCACTTTCACACATTGGAGAAGGAAATGGCAACCCACTCCAGTGTTCTTGCCTGGAGAATCCCAGGGATGGGGGAGCCTGGTGGGCTGCCGTCTCTGGGGTTGCACAGAGTAGGACACGACTGAAGCGACTAGGCAGCAGGCAGCAGGCAGGCAGGATTCTATGGTCAGGGTATATTGAGTTTGGGTTAATACCTGAGAGGGATTTTTAAGAAAAACCTGTATAGGGAATGGTGTCAGGCTACCAATGGGGTTTCGGTGTCCCAGACCTGAGGATCTATCGGGGGAAGGTCAGGGGGCAGATTTTGGGAGTGAGGGCTGGCCAAGGTTTCGGGTGCCATTTGGATACAAAGAATTGATGTCGGATCTAAGAATGGGAGGTTTACAGAAGTTTGTAGCTTACCCAGAAGATCATGTCCCATCAATGCCATTGTGTATTGAGGAACTACTATAAAATAATGTGTTAGTGTTGCCTTACCACAGAACAAAGGAGAGGAGGGGTTATTTGGGGATAAACAGGGATGCCTGAGACCTCTTTGATGGCCACTTCTGAAGGTTGGAGAGAGTCCTTAAAAGAGGTTAAAAGTGAAAAGGCCACTCCAGTGTCTATTAGGAATGAGACTTTGTGTCCAGCCACCGTGCCAATTACCCAAAGCTCCGAGTCCATCTGTATGCAGCGGACTTGAGGTCTGGAGCTTGGGCTTCATCACTGGAATAATTCAGGCACAATTGGATCATCCCTCACCTCATCTGAGGAACCATGGTCTGGGGTGCTAGGGGCCCCCTGAGTCTGGTTCCCAGCCCATTGTTGTTGGGCCTGGGGTAGACCCTGAGATTTGGTGGGTAGTGTCTGAGGACAATCCATTTTCCAGTGGCCCCATTGTTTGCAGGTGGGGCAGGGTTTGGTGGGTGGCCGGGGGTCTGGGCAGGACTTAGCCCAGTGTCCTGTTTGATTACATCTGAAGCAGGGGCCTGGAGGGTTAGGTCCTATACGGGTGGGCCGAGGTTGATAGGCCAAAGGGGTTGAATTTTTTTCTTGGATAGCTGCAGCAAATAAAGCATATTTGGCCTTTCTTTTTCTTTTTTCACTTCTTCCTCCCTAATGTTGAAAACTTTAAAGGCTATTTCTAGGAAATCAACTGAAGCGACTTAGCAGCAGCAGCAGCTAGGAGATCTCGCTGTGGGGTTTTGGGGCCCTTCTCTAACTGGCGTAGTTTTTGGTGAATATTGAGGAATGGCTGGCTTATGAACTGGATGTGTAGGTACAGAAGTCCAGTGGGGGTGGAAATATCTAGATTAGTGTATTTTGGGAGTGCCTCAGTAAGACTTGAAAGAAAAAGGGCAGGATTTTAATCTTTTTCTTGAGTCACTTCCCTAATCTTATCATAGTTAACATGAATGTGAGAGCTTTTTGAAATTCCTTCTAATAAGCAGGTGATCATATGATGCAGGTACCAGATGCCAGCATTGCCTGCTTGATATGTCCACCATGGCTCAGTTAAAGGGACTGTATCATCAGCCACCAGATCTGTCGTATCTTGGTTATGGAGCTGATCAGCATGAGTCTGGGCTGCCTGCCGTACCTGTTCCTTTTCATCAGGGGTTAAAGTGGCATTTCAGTTCAATTCAGTTGCTCAGTCGTGTCCAGCTCTTTGTGACCCCATGAACCACAGCATGCCAGGCCTCCCTGTCCATCACCAACTCCCACATTTAGGATGTAATAAAGATCATTCCAGGTTAAATGATATGCTTGTGTAAGGTGGAGGAATTCTTTTCTATATCTAGCAGGATTTTCTGAAAAGGATCCCAATTTTTCTTCAGTTTGGCTCATATCAGAAATTGAGAAAGGCGCATGAACCCGTGTAGGGCCCTCTGGTCCCGCCACCTCTCTGAGAGGAAACACGTGTTTGCTTTGGGTCTTGGCCAATGCAGGGGGTTGGAAATCTCTTTTGGGGTTTCAGAGTCATCGCTTCCTGTTTTAGAGGAGGAAGGGCTAGAGGATGGGGTCTCATCTCTGGAAGTTTCTTCTCTGGGGCGGTAGGGAGGAGGCTCATCTGCCAGGTCAAAATAAGTGGCTGAAGGTTTAGGGGGCCTTTTAGAGGCTTTAATTTTGGATTCTTTTGTAATGGAGGGGGAGAGAGAGCAGAGAAGGATTTGGTAGGTAGAACAGTCCATGCAGAGAGAAGGATGGCTTCTAAGATCCCAGAAGCCTTGAATAAAGGGGACCTCTGACCATTTGCCATTCCGTTTGAGGAAGTTAGTGAGATCTGATAAAATATTGAAATCGAAAGTCCTGAACTCAGGCCAGCGGTTTTGGTTATCCAGTTTGTATTGATGCCAAATTTGAGTGTAAAGTGACTCGAGTTTACGAACCTTGAGATCAGTCAAAGGTAGAGGTTTGAGGTTTCGTTTTACGCAGGCCAGGGGAGAGTCCCGTGGGACGGATTGGCTCGACCCCGTAGCGAATGGCTAGCGACTGTCCGGTTGAAAGAAAAGATCATCACCTAATCTTTTGACCAAGCAAAGAGAGAGAGAGACTTTGAAGGAGGGAGGGGCATCCCCCAAGAACCTCCCCAGAGGGCCTTTTGGCCGGAGGGTTCCCTGGGAACCTGGCAAGGACGATAGTCTATGGCACCCTAGACTACCGTCTGAGCTCACCTGGGCTACTGGGTCAGGTGCGAATTCATGGTGCATGCGGGGAGGTCGAAAGGCAAAAGCCCTCTGTCCTAGAGTTGGTAGGTCTCATGGAAAAGAAAGTGTAGAGAAAAGAGGGAGAGAGAGAATGAGAGAGAGACCAATATTCCTTGGGGTACGTGGAAAACCAATAAAGCCCTTACACAGGCTTACACTGCTCACAAAGGCACAGGAGGTCTTGAAAGCCCGGGCAGGAAAGAGCTCGGCAGGCTTCCACTCTCCGAAGAGCTGGCCTTGGAGAATGAGAAGGAACCTGAACCTCCCAGGTTTCAGCACCAAAAAATGTTAGAGAAGGCGAGTTTTGGAAAAAGAATGAGCCTGGCACTTTACAGGAACAGATCATCTTTAATGAGGTAAGAAGGGGCAGTAGTCAGATTAGTGAGCTGCTGCACTAACCCAAGAAAAGAGTAAGTATATATAGGCGTATATGTGGAAATCTACAGTCTTAAGGAGTTTGTTCTTCTCCAAGGTTGTTTGGATTAGTTATCTCTTAAATGTCTGGGGCAAGGAATTCTGGAGATCGGCCAGAGGCTGGGGCTGGCTGAGAGCTGGTCTTAATCAACCTTAAAGTCCATTTTTTTCTTTGGGTGAGAGAGTTGTTTGTTTTGCATAGAATGGTGGGGAGGACCTGGAGGGGAGTTTTAACTCCAGGCTATTTTGAGCCCTGTAACTTTCCTTCACCCCACACCTACCTAGTTGCCCCTTTTGTTATTATCTTATATTGGGGCTTCCCTGACAGCTCAGTTGGTAAATAATCTGCCTGCAATGCAGAAGACCCCTGTTTGATTGCTGAGTTGGGAAGATCCCCTGGAGAAGGGATAGGCTACTCACTCCAGTATTCTTGGGCTTCCTTTGTGGCCCAGTTGCTTGATGCTTGGGGCTGGTGCACTGGGACGACCCAGAGGGATGATACGGGGAGGGAGGAGGGAGGGGAGTTCAGGATGGGGAACATGTGTATACCTGTGGCAGATTCATGTTGATGTCTGGCAAAACCAATACAATATTGTAAAGTAATTAACCTCCAATGAAAATAAATAAATTTATATTAAAAAAATAAAAAAGAATCCGCCTGCAGTGCAGGCGGGGTTTGGTCGCTAGTTTGGGAAGATCCTCTGGAGAAGGGAAAGGCTACCCACTCTAGTATTCTGGCCTAGAGAATTCCACGGACTGTATAGTCCGTGGGGTCGCATATTAATATGGTCCATTTGTCACAGTTAATGAACCAAAACTGTTAGATTGTTTTAAATAAATTCCATATAGTTTATTCAGATTCCCTTAGTTTTTTAAAAAATATAATTGACATATAAATGATATTAGTTTCAGGCGTGCAACATAATGGTTAGATATTTGATGTACTGCAAAACAATCACCCCAATAAGTTTAGTTAACATCCATCACCACACATAGTTACACATTTTTTTCTTGCGGCAAGAACATTTAAGATCTACTTTTTGGGGACTGTTAAATATATAATACAATATTATTGACTATTGTCACCATACTATACATTGCATCCCCATGACTTATTATTTCACAACCAGATATCAGTACCTTTTGACCACCTCCATCCATTTCACCCACTCCCCACTTCCTGCCTCTTGCAATCACCAATATTCTCTCTCTATCTAGGAGTTTGTTTTTTTCCAGATTCCACATCTAAGGGAGATCATTTGGTGTTTATCTTTCTCTGGATACTTCACTTAGCGTAATGCCCTCAGGTTCCATCCATATTGTCACAAATGGTAGGATTTCCTTCTTTATCAATGGCTGAATCATGTTTTGGTGTGTGTTATATTTTCTTTATCCATTCATCCGTCAATGGACTCTTAGGCTATTGTAAATACTGCTTGGCTATTGTAAACACTGCTGCAGTGAATAGAGGGGCACATATATCTTTTCCAATTAGTATTTTCATTTTCTTCAAAAAATATGCAGAAGTGGAATTTCTGGATCATATGGTAGTTCTGTTCTGAAATTTTTAGCTTGATTTAGTCCTGCTGGCTTATTTTTGCTTTTGTTATCTTTGCTTTTGGTTTTAAATCCAAAAAAACCATTGCCAAGACTGATGTCAGGTAGCTTACTGTCTATGTTTTCTAGTTCAGGTCTTAAATTTTGTATAGGGTGTAAGATAGTGGTCCAATTTCATTCTTTTGCACATGCCTGTCCGGTTTTCCACTGTGTATGCCACTGAATACACCACTGTGTATTCTTATCTCCTTTGACATAAGTTAATTGACCATCTACATGTGAGTTTATTTCTGGGATTTTTATTCATTCTGCCTGTCTATGTATCTTTTTTTTTTTTTTTTAATGCCACACTGTAATGTTTCTATTACTACGGCATTGTAATGTAGTTTCACATCAGGGAGTATGATGCCTCCAGTTTTGTTCTTCCTCGAGATTGCTTTGATTGTTCAGTGCCTTTTGTGGTTCCATACAAATTTTAGGATTGTTTAGGATTATTATATTTCTGTGGAAAATACCATTTAAATTTTGACAGGAATTACATTGAATCTGTAGATTGCTTTGGGTCGTATGGACATTTAAACAACTTAATTCTTCCAATTATGCTTTTTGTGTTATACAGGAAACAAATCAGCATACTATTAATTCATGTAGATTTTCTCCCATGAAGAAAAGTAAAGCAGTGTCAGGGATACAGGGACAGGCTGTTCTAGATGGAGTGCTCAGGAAAGGGCTCTCTGAGGAAGTGAGGTGAGACTCTGAAGATCTGGGAGAGAAAATACCATACAGAGAAAAGAGCAGGACAGAAGAAGCTTATTTGTGAATGTAGCATATGTGATTCTTAGCAACTGTGGTCCAGTATGGTAGATTATGGCTTCTCCTGATAATTGGACATAACATATAATCAGACTATAGCTGTGGACACACAGATATGTGCACATGCATGCAGGCACATTCTTCTCTCAAGAAGCCAGCCAGTGACATAAATTAGCTAAGCGGTTCTCAAACTCTCATACATGTGAGTCACCTATCGTTGTTCAGTCACTAAGTCGTCTCCGACTCTTTGCATCCCTATGGACTGCAGCACGCCAGTCTCCTCTGTCCTCCACTATCTCCTGGTGTTTGCTCAGGTTCATGTCCATTGAATCGATGATGCTACCTAACCATCGCATCCTCTGCCACTCCCTTCTCCTTTTGCTTACAATCTTCCCCCAGCATCAATCTTTTTCCAATAAACTGGCTCTTAGCATCAAGTGTCCAAAGCATTGGAACTTCAGCTTCAGCATCAGTCCTTCCAATGAATATTCAGGTTGATTTCCTTTAGGATTGACTGGTTTGATTTCCTTGAAATCCAAGGGACTCTCGAGTCTTCTCCAGCACCACAATTCAAAAGCATCAATTCTTTGACTCAGCCTTCTTTATGGTCAAACTCTCAGATCCAAACATGACTACTGGAAGAACCATAGCTTTGACTATATGAAACTTTGTTGGCAAAGTGATGTCTCTGCTTTTTAATATGCTGTCTAGGTTTGTCATAGCTATCTTTCCAAGTAGAAAGTGTCTTTTCATGTCATGGCAGCAGTCACCATCTGCAAGGATTTTAGAACCCAAGAAAATAAAATCTGTCACTGCCTCCACTTTTCCCCTTCTATCTGACATGAAGTGATGGGACTGGATGCCATGATCTTAGTTTTTTGAAAGCTGAGTTTCAAGCCAGCTTTTTTACTCTCCTCTTTCACTCTCATCAAGAGACTCTTTAGTTCTACCATTAAAGTGGTATCATCTACATATTTGAAGTTATTGATATTTCTCCTGGAAATCTTGATTCCAGCTTATGATTCATCCAACCTGGCATTTCACATGATGTACTCTGCATATAAGTTAAATAAGCAGGGTGACAATATACAGCCTTGACTTACTCCTTCCCCGATTTTGAACTATCAGTCATTTCATGTCTGGTTCTAACTATTGGTTCTTGACCCATATACAAGTTTCTCAGGAGACAGATAAGGTGGTCTGGTATTTCCATCTCTTTAAGAACTTTCTAAAGTTTGTTGTGATCCACATAGTCAAAGGCTTTAGTATAGCCAATGAAGCAGAGATAGATGTTTTTCTGGGACTCCCTTGCTTTCTCCATGATCAAAAGAATGTTAGCAATTTGATGTATGGTTCCTCTGCCTTGTTGAAACCCAGCTTGTACATCTGGAAGTTCTAGATTCATTTATTGCTGAAGCCTAGCTTGGAGGATTTTTAATATAACCTTGCTAGTATTTGAGTAGTTTGAACATTTTTGGCATTGAACAATTTTTCGGATTGGAATGAAAACTGACCTTTTCAGTCCTGGGGCCACTGCTGAGTTTTCCAAATTTACTGACACACTGAGTACAGCACTTTAACAGAAGCATTTTTAGAATTTTAAATAGCTCAGCTACAACTCCATCACCTCCACCAGGTTTGTTGATAGTAATGTTTCCTAAGGCCTGCTTGACTTCTCACTCTAGGATGTTTGGCTTCAGATGAGTGACCATGCCATCGTGGTTATCTGGGTCATTAAGACCCTTTTTATGTAGTTCTACTATGTATTCTTGCCACCTCTTCTTAATCTCCTTGGCTTCTATTAGGTCCTTACCGTTCCTGTCCTTTATCATGCCTATCCTTGCATGAAATGTTCCCTTGATATGCTCAGTTTTCATGAAGAGACCTCTAGTCTTTCCCATTCTGTTGTTTTCCTCTATTTCTTTGCATTGTTCATTTAAGAAGGCCTTCTCATCTCTCTCCTTGCTGTTCCCTGGAACTCTGCATTCAGTTAGATATATCAGTTGCTTTCTCCCTTGCCTTTTGTTTTTCCTCTTTCCTCAGTTATTTGTAAAGCCTCCTCAGACAACCACTTTGCCTTCTTGCGTTTCTTTTTCTTTGAGATGGTTTTGGTCATTGCCTCTTGTACAATGTTATGAACTTCTGCCCATAGTTCTTCAGGTACTCTACCAGATCTAATCCCTTCAATCTATTTGTCCTCTGCACTGTATAATCATAAAGGATTTGATTTAGGTCCTACCTGAATGGCCTAGTAGTTTTCCCTACTTGCTTAAATTTAAGCCTAACTTTGCAATAAGGAGCTCTTGATCTGAGTCACAGTCAGCTCCAGGTCTTGTTTTCACTGACAGTATAGAGCTTCTCCATCTTTGGTTTCAAAGAATATAATCAGTCTGATTTCAGTATTGACCATCTGGTGATGTCCATTTGTAGAGTCATCTCTAGTGTTGTTGGAAAAACGTGTTTGATTTGACCAGCATGTTCTTTTGACAAAACTCTGTTAGCCTTTGTCTGGCTTCATTTTGTACTCTGAGGCCAACCTTGCCTATTATTCTGGGCATCTCTTGACTTCCTGCTTTTGAATTCCAATCCCCTGTGATGAAAAGGACAAGAATACTGTAATGAGTTGCCATTTCCTCTCCAGATGGAACTCTTCACTATGACCCAGGTGGCCCTGCATGGCATGGCTCATAGCTTCATTGAGTCATGCAAGCCCCTTTATCACAACAAGGCTATGATCCATGAAGGGGGATAGTCATGCGAACATCCAGGTAAAATTGAAAAGTGACCATTTCAGGATTACTGCCAGGCTGTCAGTGATTCAGTTAGCTCTTGTTTTTCATAGTAGCTCTCATAGTGATCAGTTGTCAGCTTTCTCTGAGCTTCAGTTCAGTTCAGTTCAGTCGCTCAGTCGTGTCCGATTCTTTGCGACCCTGTGAATCGCAGCACGCCAGGCCTCCCTGTCCATCACCAACTCCTGGAGTTCTCTCAGACTCACGTCCATCGAGTCAGTGAGCTTAGTTTAAACTTTTTTCAATAAAATATAGTTTGCTGCTATGGATCCAGGGGCCACAGGGTCACCTTGAAAAGAATAAAGGGTCACTTCAAGCTGGAAATAGCAGATAAGGTCATTTGGAACAGTTCTTCTGCTGAAGATGACTACAAAATCTAGATGAAAATTTTTGAAAGTGTTAAAGCATCATAAGGATAAACGATTGCAGGGGTTTACTAGGCTAGATTTTTGGAGAGGAAAGTGGAACCCCTTCTACTCTTAATCTTCTAACCCCTCCCCCAGGTCCCAGGCCCCAGGCCAGGACTTCAAAGGGCTACACCATGGAAGTGCAGCTACAGGTGGCAGTTCAGGGGCTATCAATACCCGCAAGGTCTGGCAGAAGAAGTACTTTCTAGAGGAACAAAACATCTTTGTAGGTCCAAGTAGTTCCATAACTATTTTTTAAAATATAGTGCCCTGCAAAACAAAAACAATAACCAAAATCATGGTCAATCCAACTTCTCAAAATTTTTGAACTGATGATATGAGGATGCATCTAATCAGAATCCAGCAGTTAACTGTTAACAGAGTAGAAAATACTAGTTTACTACATTGTTATGTCCAACCTAGATAGCATTTTCAAAAGCAGAGACATTACTTTGCCGACTAAGGTCCGTCTAGTCAAGGCTATGGTTTTTCCTGTGGTCATGTATGGATGTGAGAGTTGGACTGTGAAGAAGGCTGAGCGCCGAAGAATTGATGCTTTTGAAGTGTGGTGTTGGAGAAGACTCTTGAGAGTCCCTTGGACTGCAAGGAGATCCAACCAGTCTACTCTGAAGGAGATCAGCCCTGGGATTTCTTTAGAAGGAATGATGCTAAAGCTGAAACTCCAGTACTTTGGCCACCTCATGAGAAGAGTTGACTCATTGGAAAAGACTCTGATGCTGGGAGGGATTGGGGGCAGGAGAAGAAGGGGATGACAGAGGATGAGATGGCTGGATGGCATCACCGACTCGATGGACGTGAGTCTGAGTGAACTCCGGGAGATGGTGATGAACAGGGAGGCCTGGCGTGCTGCGATTCATGGGGTCGCAAAGAGTCGGACACGACTGAGCGACTGAACTGAACTGACATTGTATTATAAGTCAAAACAACAAATACATTCTGTCCAGTGGATAGTAATTTGGCCATAAAAATGAACTGCTTTTTCATGCAAAAACATGGATGACTTACAGAAAGATTGGTGGTGGTATAGTCGCTAAGTCATATCCAGTTGTGACCCCATAGACTGTAGCCCACCAGGCTCCTCTGTCCATGAGATTCTTCAGGCAAAAATACTGGAGTGGGTTACCATTTCCTTCTCCAGGGTATCTTCCTGACCCAGGAATCAAATCAAATCTCATGCATTGCAGGCAGATTCTTTTCCAACTGAGCTGTAAGGGAAGCCCACAGAAAGATTAAGCTCAGCCAAAGAAGGCAGCCTGGTACTGTACCTATGTAAGGTGCCATTTATACAAAATTCTAGAAAGTGGAAAAATAACCTATGGTGGCAAACATCAAATTACTGGTTTCCTGGAGTCAGGGCAAAGGGGGATTAAATGTAAAAGGGCATGAGGAATATTTTGGGGTGATGGAAATATTTTATATCATGATTATGGTGGTGGTCACATGAGTAGTTTGTGTTTGTCAGACTCATCAAATTTTACATTTAAAATGGATGCATTTCATTTTTTGTAAATTATACCTTAACAAAGTTGATTTGAAAAAGATATTATGTCCATTTCCCCTAAAACTTCTCTTCTATATACTTTTCTCATCTGAACAATTCCAAGACTCATTTAATATAATGATAATTATTGTATTATTTGTTTTAAAAGGTGATCTCATTTACTGTGTGTGTTCTGCCAGTAATGATAATAATATTATCACCCATATTTTATTAAATTGATATTCATGTTATTTAGTAAATGTCTTCTTTAGGACCTGCCTGACATGGGCATCTACATCAAAAGCTGCTCCTGAAAGCCTCCCAACAAAATTTTCTCATTGGCTTATTCTTATTTGTTAAGAAACAATAGATGTGATAAATTTCATAATTGTAATGCACTATGAAATATACAAATGTATATATAAATGTGCATTAAAGGAGTAGGGGAGATTAGTGAATGCTGATTTCCATCTTAGTCTCTTTGGTTGGTTATTATTACAAATAATAACTTGTTGAACTTAAGTTCTTTTTCTTATTACAGGTAGAATTATGTTAACAAAATAGAACTAACAAGGGAAAACATAAACAGCCCAAATGAAAGTATTTATATTATGAATCTTACAGTAAGAAATAAACAATGAAACAAACTTGGCATTTCTAAGAAGTCATGAAAAGCACGATCCATGCTAGCTGATTCTCTTGCTTCTGTTAACAAGCCAGTCACTTTTGCACTCAGATTGAGAAAATCATTATTTCTTTTGTTGCTTGTAATTCTGCTGATGTTGGTACTCTTGTTATCACAATCCTGTAACTCAATTGACCAAGATGGATTGTAGACTCTGGGTCTTCACTGATAACCTTTACTGACCTTGTAAGACTCACAGATCCTCATTATGACAAAAGTTCAAAGTGCTTCATGAAACAAAATGTTGTGTCACGAACATGTGATTCTGAGACTACTAGACTGAAAAGAGCTTGCTATGCCACGAGAAACCATGCTGTTTAAACCAACAATTTTCCTTGAAGAACCCAGTGTCAAATATGCACATGGATGTTTATCCCCCAGCAGGGCACATCTAGCTCCCAACCCCTGCATCCCTTGTACCCCGAGGAAATTAAGGCATGCCTTAAGTTCTGATAATACCTGAGTCAACATAAAAAGCACTAAATCTTATACATATCTGTGTTGACATAGATTGAGATCCTTTCCAGCTCATAGCAAAATTGAATTCCTGCATATAAGAATTATATGCAATATATAATCTCTTAAATCTTTTTACCAATGATTTCTTAGCATTAAATCCAGAGAATTATGTTTCAGGAATGTGAATATATTCATGAAGAAAATAATGTTATGAAACCCAGAGAAGCAGCTTTTTATTGGTATTCATAAAACCAAATCCTTATTTTCTGGAAGAGCAAAGCTATGATGACATTCCCTGCAGTAGCTTCATCAATTAGTTCATAAATTTCCTTAAGTGTCCACCCACGGTATCACAAAGCCCGTTTATATGCTCTGCTGGAGCAGTGGGAGAGGAAAGACGGGAGGAGGTATTTTGCCCCCAAGTTATGTACCTTTGAGTTATTGTTAAATGGGAATCAAAGAAGAACACAATGTGTGCATCAGACACACGTGTCTACATTATCTACCTGTCTATCTGCCTTGTCATCAACATCATCTATCTACTGTAGCTAAATACAGAGATTAACTAAGGGCAAAGGAGAATTAAGTGGATTATAAAGTGTGACTAACATGCTTTTAAAAAACCTCTGCTAGTACTGCCATAGTCCTCTGCTTCTTTTTAAATAAGGGGCTTAATTTGACTTGTGTTAGACATTGACTAGGCACAGGTAACTCCTCCTGCAACAAGAGTATAGAAAGAACTTGCTCTGTGTGTCTCAAAGGACTCCCTTTGATCTTCAGTATTTTCCCCACGACCTTTTCATTTTAGGGAGAACCATAGTCTGCAGTTGACACTGGTAGAAGGATTTAGGATATTTTTTTAGTGTACTTGTTTGTTTTCACCAAGTCCCCTTACCAGTCAGGATCTGAGGACCAAGCTGATATCCTAAGGAGGAGCCTCTGACACTTGGTACTCACCTTCTGTCTTCATAGGGCCATCTTACAGGAGCTGTAACCTCTCTCTGCCTCCTAGCCTCCATCAGGCACATCCCAGGCCATCTGTACATGTTTCCATAAACTTGAACCTTGAAAAAACAGGACTGAGGTCTCAGTCTTTTCTCTCTAGAAGACTTCTTGTCTTCCCATGAAAACAGCCACCTTCTTTTTAAAAACTTCAAGCCCATAGGAAAGAATATAAAAAAGAACACATATATGTGTATAACTGACTGTATAATTGTATAACTTTGCTGTACAACAGAAAGTAACACAACATTGTAAATCCCACACTTCAATTAAGAAAAAATTGAAAAAAATTTAAGCTCCATACAATAATAGCACTGGAGAGGTATATTACAGGAAGATACCTGCCTACTCTCCAGACCCTCACTAAACCAGAGACATGTTAAATCTGTCAATGTAGAGCCAATCCACCTCCCTCAAACAGGGAGCACAACATAGGGAAGTTGAAGATCAGAATTTAAAGCTCCTTCCTATGTGTCTTACCTGAAAAAATTAAGATACAAACTCAAGTGTATATATATTCTTATTTAACATTAAAGTGGTCTTTAAAAATTTATTCTCTCAAATATTTAAGTAAAATCAACTGCTTAGGAATGATTCTTGTTTAATCTGTGGTTTTGCCTAAATCCTCACCCATTGTCAATGTGGGTATAAATACTTAAGTTTGAAAAGCATGGAAATGATTATTAACTTGCCAGAAGTACAAAGCACTTGCTTTAGAAACTCATGGGAGGGAAAAGCCATTTCTGTTTGGAGAATATTCAAGGCAAACTTGAAGGAGTTATTTTCAAAAGTGGCATCAATGGCACAGACTTGAGCCGGCCACGTGCACGAATGTTTGATCCATGCCGTGTTTCTCCCTTCCTAGTCCTTCTGCGTATGTACAAGATGGCATTTTGAATTACCAAAGAAAGTCAAGGGAGGATATGATGAAGAGTGTGATGCAAGTTGTATTTGAAGAATCGGAGACTGTTTTGGCTGAATTATGTCAGCTTTATGATGTCACTGCAAAGAGGTGACTCTCAATGTCAGGGGCACTGATGATAGAAACTCTCCTGTCACATGAGGTTCTGTGAAAAGAAAGACCCTTTTTCTTACCCAGAAATCAGAATGCAGACTTTCTCTCTGCTTGCTTTCATAATGGGGATATATTAATAATATCTACTTGTTATCTCCCTTGTGATATTTTCAGCCATTGCTAGGCATAAAGTAATGGATACATTATTTTATGAGAGATTGTGAAATTGTGATATTCTAGTTCTATAATTTCATCAGTTTTATTTTTTAAATCTTTAAATAGAGGCTAATTGCATTAAAATGTGTTGGTTTCTGCAACAACATGAATCCACCATAAGTATGCATATGTCCCCTCCCTCTTGAACCTCCCTCCACCCCCTACCCCATACCACCCCTCTAGATTGTCACAGAGCATCTGGATGAGCTCCCTGTGTTATTCAGCAACCTGCCACTAGCTATCTATTTTACATATGG
This sequence comes from Cephalophus harveyi, assembly GCA_006410635.1. Lineage (NCBI taxonomy): Eukaryota > Metazoa > Chordata > Mammalia > Artiodactyla > Bovidae > Cephalophus > Cephalophus harveyi. The sequence goes on from SJYT01011278.1 coordinate 302,602, forward strand.
TATAGTATATGTTTCCATGCTATGCTCTAACTTTGTCCTACTCTTTGCTTCCCCCGCTGTGTCCACAGTCTGTTCTCTATGTCTGTGTCTCTGTTCCTGCCCTGCAAATAGGTTCATCAGTGCCAGCTTTCTAAATTCCATATATATGTGTTCAGTTCAGTTCAGTCGCTCAGTCATGTCCCACTCTTTGCGACCCCATGGACAGCAGCACGCCAGGCCTCCCTGTCCATTACCATCTCTCGGAGTTCACTCAGACTCACATCCATCGAGTCCGTGATGCCATCCAGCCATCTCATCCTCGGTCGTCCCCTTCTCCTCCTGCCCCCAATCCCTCCCAGCATCAGAGTCTTTTCCAATGAGTCAACTCTTCGCATGAGATGGCCAAAGTACTGGAGTTTCAGCTTTAGCATCATTCCTTCCAAAGAAATCCCAGGGTTGATCTCCTTCAGAATGGACTGGTGGGATCTCCTTGCAGTCCAAGGGACTCTCAAGAGTCTTCTCCAACACCACAGTTCAAAAGCATCAATTCTTAGGTGCTCAGTTTTCTTTATGGTCCAGCTCTCACATCCGTACCTGACTACTGAGAAAAACATAGTTTTGACTATACAGACCTTTGTTGATAAAATAATGTCTCTGGTTTTTAATATGCTGTCTAGGTTTGTCATAGCTTTTCTTCCAAGGAGCAAGGGCCTTTTAATTTCACAACTGAAGTCACCATCTGCAGAGATTTTGGAGCCCAAGAAAATAAAGCGTCTCACTATTCTCATTGTTTCCCCATCCATTTACCATGAAGTGATGGGACCGGATGCTATGATCTTTGTTTTCTGAATGTTGAGTTTTAAGCCAGCCTTTTCACTCTCCTCTTTCACTTTCATCAAGAGGCTCTCTAGTTCCTCTTCGCTTTCTGCCATAAGGGTGGTGTCATCTGCATATCTGAGGTTACTGATATTTCTCCCAGCAATCTTGATTCCAGCTTGTGCTTCATCCAGTTGAGCATTTCTCATGATGTACTCTGCATATAAGTTAAATAAACAGGATGAAAACATACAGCCATGACATATTCCTTTCCCGATTTGATACCAGTCCGTTGTTCCATGTCTGGTTCTAACTGTTGCTTCTTGACCTGCATACAGATTTATCAGGAGACAGGTAAAGTGGTCTGGTATTCCTATCTCTTAAAATTTTCCACAATTTGATGTGATTCACACAGTCCAAGGCTTTAGTCTAGTCAATGAAGCAGAAGTAGATGCTTTCTGGAATTCTCTTGCTTTCTCTGTGATCCAACAGATGTTGGCAATTTGGTCTCTGGTTCTTCTGCCTTTTCTAAATCCAGCTTGAACATCTGGAATTTCTTGGTTCACATACTGTTGAAGTCTAGCTTGGAGAATTGTGAGTGTTGCTTTGCTAGCACGTGAGATGGGTACAATTGTGTGGTAGTTTGAACAGTCTTTGACATTGCTCTTCTTTGGAATTTGAATGAAAATGGACTTTTTCCAGTCCTGTGGCCACAGCTGAGTTTTCCAAAATTGCTGGCATATTGAAAACAGCACTTTCACAGCATTATCTTTTAGGATTTGAAATAGCTCAGCTGGAATTCTATCACCTCCACTAGCTTTGTTCGTAGTGATGCTTCCTAAGGCCCACTTGACTTCACACTCCAAAATGTCTGGCTCTGGGTGAGTGATCACACCATCATGGTTATCTGGGTCATTAAGATCGTTTTTGTATAGTTCTTCTGTGTATTCTTGCCACCTCTTCTTAATATCTTCTGCTTCCGTCAGATCCATTTGGTTTCTGTCCTTTATTGAGCCATCTTTGCATGAAATGTTCCCTTGGTATTCTAATTTTCTTGAAGAGATCTCTAGTTTTTCCCATTCTATTGTTTTCCTCTATTTCTTTGCACTGATCACTGGGAAGTCTTTCTTATCTCTCCTTTCTATTCTTTGGAACTCTGCATTCAGATGGATATAGCTTTCCTTTTCTTCTTTGCCTTTCACTTGTCTTCTTTTTGTAGCTATTTGTAAAGCCTCCTCAGACAACCATTTTGCCTTTTTGCATTTCTTTTATGCATTAATATATGATATTTGTTTTTTTCATTCTGACTTACTTCACTCTGTGTAACAGGCTCTAGGTTCACCCACCTCACTAGAACTGACTCAAATCCATTCCTTTTTATAGTTCAGT
>SJYT01011278.1:306945-414972 GCA_006410635.1 Cephalophus harveyi
ATGCTGTAAAGAGCAATACTGCATAGGAACCTGGAATGTCAGGTCCATGAATCAAGGCAAATTGGAAGTGGTCAAACAAGAGATGACAAGGGTGAACGTCGACATTCTAGGAATCAGCGAACTAAAATGGACTGGAATGGGTGAATTTAACTCAGATGACCATTATATCTACTACTGCGGGCAGGAATCCCTCAGAAGAAATGGAGTAGCCATCATGGTCAACAAAAGAGTCCGAAATGCAGTACTTGGATGCAATCTCAAAAATGACAGAATGATCTCTGTTCGTCTCCAAGGAAAACCATTCAATATCACAGTTATCCAAGTCTATGCCCCAACCAGTAATGCTGAAGAAGCTGAAGTGGAACGGTTTTATGAAGACCTACACGATCTGTTAGAACTAACACCCAAAAAAGATGTCCTTTTCATTATAGGGGACTGGAATGCTAAAGTAGGAAGTCAAGAAACACCTGGAGTAACAGGCAAATTTGGCCTTGGAATGCGGAATGAAGCAGGGCAAAGACTAATAGAGTTTTTTTTCCTTTTTATGGCTGAGTAATATTCTACTGTGTATATGTACCACAACTTCTTTATTTATTCGTCTGTGGATGGATGTCTTGGTTGCTTCCATACCCTGGTTATTTTAAATATTGTTGCAGTGAACATTGGGGTACATGGGTCTTTTTGAATTGTTTTCTCAGGACATATACCCAATAGTAGGGTTGCTGGATCATTTAGGAGTTTTATTCCTAGTTGTTTTTTTTTTTAAAGAATCTCCATACTGTTTTCCATAGTTGCTATATAATTTTAAACTCCCACCAACAGTGCAAGAGGGTTCCCTTTTCTCTACACCCTATCCAATATTTATTGTTTGTAGATTTTTTTTTTGATGATGTCCATTCTGACCCATGTGAGGTGATAACCTCATTGCAGTTTTGATTTGCATTTCTCTGATAATGAGTGATGTTGAGCATTTTTCCATATGCTTATTTGTCACCTGTATGTCTTCTTAGGAGAAATGTCTGTTCAGGTCTTCTGCCCATTTTTTGATTGGGTTGTTTGTTTCTTTGATGTTGAGCTGCATGAGCTGTTTGTATATTTTGGAGATGAATCCTTTGTTACTTTCTTCTTGTGCAATTCTTTCCCCCCATTCTGAGATCTTCATAATTTCTTAACTTTCATAATGCTTTTTTTTTTGCTTCTTCATCCATCTGGTTACCCTATGAAATAATGATGTTCCCTAGAAGCCACATCTTGAGGCAGAGTCTGCATGCTAAAGTTTTACTGGGAGATACAATTCAAGGCATCATGGATGAAAGAGAAAGGGAAATGAGGCAGGGGAGGAGGCAAAGCAGACGCGAAGTGGCATGTTGTAAAGCTGATAACCTTACAACAATACACAACTGGTTGTTTGGTCACATAGGATGTCTGCCACATAGGATGTAAGCAGTGTGAAACACTATATCTTGGAATAATCGTGAAAGAAGGAAGGAAGCAAAACTATCTGCTAATGATTGCCCATATCTATTGGTCAGAGTTCAACATTCACTTCAAGAGGTGTTAATTCCTCTCACCTTCCAGGTTGACCCATCAGACTGCCCAAGGCAGCATTCAAGGAAGCCAGATCATATGCAGGAATGTTTAACACTGTATCTGGGTCCAGAAGTAGAGGGAGGAGCCAGCATCTTTATGCCCATCCCCTCGAGTGGACCTGGACCAGAACTGCTGCTGCTCCCAGAGTAGCAGGTGTGACAGTCACCATGCTCAGAGCCCAGCCCTCACCCCAGGGGAGGCTGAGACAGTCAGCAGCATTAGGAGAGCAGGCGACAGTGATAGTGGCGGGGAGTCCACTGAAGAAGTGGTCAAGTCTCGGGGCAGGTGGGCTGTACAAATACAAGGAAGTGCATGAACTCAGGTTTATATGCCCTAAGGTCTTCTTCATATAAAAAAGGCAGGATAAATGCTTGAATTTTTTATTTTCAATTATTTTTCAGAACAGGGCCTTAGCTCTATGGATCCTCCAAGGATGATCAGTGAGGGTTTTAAATTTTGGTTTATTTTTTTTAGAGGGGTGGGCATATTCTAACAATTCCATGGGTTTTTAAAAACTGAATTGATTTATCTCAATCCATTGAAATTTGTATTTCATATAAATGCATATTTTAGAAATGTCCAGATTGTCCCTTCTTTGGCCAGTGGAAGTCATCTCAAGTTATTTCCTGACTTCTGCTGACATGCTTCTGGAAGTCTTTGAGAGTTTCTTTGCTCTGTGGTGTGACAGGTATCTTGCACATTTCCTGCCTCAGACCAGGAATCAGCCACGTCTGCAGGCAGCCCTGGTTTATTTTTGTGGGAATAATATTCAAAGCCACACTCTGGACACTAAGGTAAAGTAGCAGAATATTGAAGGTAAATCTCAGTGTTACAAAAATTTTATTAAGTAAAAACCTTCAAAAAATAGAAAAATTAGATTCTCAACAGGTAAACCCAATTTTAAACAAATGCATGTAATGGAAATGTATATGTATTTCAAATCTAGAGGAAAATTTGAACTTTTACTTCAGTGATTTAGCATACTCCTATTTAAAGACTCCTTAGGAAACTTTTCATTCTGTTGATCAACAAAACATTATTTGGGTACTTTGTGTTTCAAATTTTTAGGCCGTCTGAGCATTCATAGGGCTTCCCTGGCTGCTCAGAGGTTAAAGCATCTGCCTGCAATGTGGGAGACCTGGGTTCCATCCATGGGTTGGGAAGATCCCCTGGAGAAGGAAATGGCAACCCACTCCAGTATTCTTGCCTGGAGAATCCCATGGACGGAGGAGCCTGGTGGGCTACAGTCCACGGGGTTGCAAAGAGTCGGACACGACTGAGCGACTTCACTTCACTTACTTCAGCACTCATAGGTTTCTAAAAAGTGTACATGGTCCTGAAAATGGGAGCTTGAAACTAACTAGGAATCTGTGTATGCACATTTTACAAAGGAAGTTCTCTTCAATGGTTAAGTATAAATGGGCCCAGGGAGAACTAGGCAGTGAGTGGGGGGAGCAGATAATTTATTTATTTACCAAACATCTTTCACTTGAGCTCTGCCATGGAGAATTCAAATGCAAAAGGTTCACTTAAAGACAAAGTTTATCCCTCTAGGTATTTCCAGATAATTTGAAAGTAAGAGAAGAAAATAATTAAAATACTGTGTCTTAACTAGTTACTGGGTTGCTAACTTCCATAGACAGAAGAAGAGACCTACAGCCAAGGTGGAGTGCTACTAGGAACAAGAAGTATTAAACTTGGGCTTGAAGAATAACTTCCCCAGGTTGTGGAGAAAAGAACATTCGAACTGTAGAAAAAAGCATGGACAAAGCCACAGAGATGAGTAAATGGTCCCAATGGAATGGCAAGATGCTTTTCTTGTGTGTGTGTTTTCAAAACAGACAGGCAGTCTTGCAACGACAGTAGAGGAAACTGAGTCTGTAGATACCTGTAAGTAGTCAAATTGAGAATGAGGTTATACACCATGCTGAACACTTGAACTGTTTAGATGGTTAAAACAAGATTGAGTTTGTGTGAGACATGCCATTTAAGAACACAGTTTTGTTATTTCCTTCATAGATAAGATGTTGGCCTTAAAACAACTTTCAAGCTTAGCTGGACAGTGCAAAGACCACAGTGTTCTGAGCAGGCCAGTGGGTGTTGGGAGGACAGGGCCTCAGATTGGGGGTGTGAGAAATGCAGGTGGGAGGTAGGTGCTCACACAGCCAGGAGAGTCCCAGAACCCTCTTACTGTAGCTTTAATTCCATGACTGCAATCCCTCTCTTGGCTTCGTCTTGACTCCAGAGTGAATTTTCATTAGGAACTCTCTTTCTCAGCTCTTAACTTTGCAGATGATCTCCGAGAGGCTGAATCCTCTAGGACACTGATCTCTAGTTAGTAGTGAGGACTACCTTTGGGTGCTGAAGTCTCACCTGGTAAATCTCTAAACTGATAAGCCCTGACAGGGTTGGTAAATTGATCACAGGCACTTCCTTCAGGATTTGAAATAGTGTTTGACAAATGAGACCCCGTGGACAGTGTCACACTACTTATATTAGGATAAATCTAAGCTTAAGTAATAAAGACACTCCAGAATACCATGACTTTAATAATAGTAATTAATAATAGTAAAAGTTTATTTCTCTTCCTCACATAGTAGTTTCAAAGTGAGTGTGGCATGTCAGTGGGATTGCTGTGCTCAAGTGAGGACCCAGGTTCCTTCCAAGTCGTGGCTTTTCCATCTCTTGGCCAGTGTGCCTCAAAATAATAATAATAATAATAATAATGTGCATATGAATTCCCTGGGAATCGTGTTAAATGCAGATTCCACTTTAGTAGGTCTGAGGTGGGACCTGAGATTCTGTGTCTCTAACAGTTCCTGGATGGTACAATACTGCTGTTCCCTGATCGTACTGGAGGAACAAGACCCTAGGGCATTATCACTGTCTACATGGTCAACACGGAGTCACTGCTACAGTCAGGGAGAGGCAAGGGGCGGAGGCTCACAGCACTTCTTCTCATGTTCCCTAGGTGAAATCGTATTTACATGGCTACATCTAATGGTACAGATGTCTTGAAAATGGAACCTTGCTGGGCAGCTGTGTATACAGTCACAGTCCTTACTTTTGCAGAACAGGCTGGGGGGGGCAGATGTTGGCAGACAGCTTGCTGTGCCTGACACATTCCTCTACCTAGAGTCCCCTCGTGTGCCCCTCAGAGTCTTCTGGTGGTTGCCCAGTAATGTGAGGTATACCCAGCGAAGTGTCCGTGAAGTTTTCCAGACAGAACTTCACAGCATTCTTTCCTCAGGCACATTCTTGAAATACTCTACTCTTGCAATTTCCTGGGTACAGAGGTGGCCTATTTAGGAGAGAATGCGTGAGTAGACTTTCTCTTTCTGCCTTCATGACTTTGGAAGTGAACAAGATGACCAGATTATGCTTCTTTAAGATCTTCTTATTTAATGTTTCCTAGTTTTATGAGAGTAAATTAATGCTTCAAATCCAGTTTCCCATTATCCCAGTGAAGAGTCTTGCTGGGCACTGCAGATTTTCCCCTCCAATGAGTGAGATAAGATAATAAACGCGTCTAGGCCACTGGCAAGATGCATAGGCAGCCTCAGAGTGAATCATAATCACAGTACATTTGTAATAAAGCCCCAGTTTAGATGCAAGCAGGCAGCAACATTAGATGGTCAAATAGCTCAAGGATATTGAATGAAAAACTTACTGTTCATGAGCAATAATATTTGCCCTTCTGTTTTTATTTATGTGATTGAAAAGTGTTTGGCTTATTCACTGAAAGAAATTTTCATTTCCTGATACTCCTCTCAATATTCAAGCAAGTAAAATAGAATTAACTAAAAATGGAATGATATAATCTGTTTTAGCTGAAACGCTAGAAGGGCAAAGAATGATTGAGCAAGCACTCCATGACTGCTTGAATGTGACCTTTAATAAGCGAATGTGAGGAAGAAATACTAAGCTGCTCTCTGAAAAAAAAATTAAATATGTATACTCTCCCCTCAAAATACAGGCCTAGGGAACAATGAGCCTTTAGTTGAATTTTCTCCTCTGCATGACATTTCTCTGTTGTCTTTCACTGAAATGAAAAATTTCAAAGCGAGAGAAAAAAACCCTGAAATATTATTCTCAAAATCAAATAAGGCTACCGTGTCCTTCCATTAGCCCCAACAGTTGCTTCCAATTATTGTGACCAGATTTCCTCATTTGTGCATTTTAGAGAGACAATATTTGAATTTCAGGAGGAAAGCTGAGAATTGAATCATGTTATATAAATGCTCAAGACTGTAGCAGCAGTCTAGAAGAGATGGAAAAATTCTCTCTGGGTTTGAGTCAAAGATACAGATATAAATCCCAGTCATTTAGTTTTCAAATAATCATGGTAATGATGAAATTAGTGATGACAAAGATGATGATGATGACAATAGCCAGCATCTGTGGAGTGCTGACTGCAAACATGGCACTGTTCAAGTGCTTGCCACGTACTAGCTCATTTAATCCTTATGAAAATTCTTTGAGGCAGGTCATATTATAATCCTCACTTTACAGTTGAGAACAAATGAGGCACAGAAATGCTAAGTAACCTCCCGAGGTCACACAGCTATGGTAATAGACACCATTCACCCAAGATCAGCTTCTTCTCTCTGGGCACATATCCAGTGGACATTTCCCAGCCTCTTTTGCAGGAAAAGTGGCCACTGGCCTGAGTACCAGCTGATGGAATGTGAGAGATGTGTGCCATTTCTATACTAAAGCTCTTCAGAAGCAGGAGTGCCCCTTCCATGCTCTTTGACCATGTATTTGCCTTCTGAGTGGAGACTATGCTGAGGCTCAGGGGGATGGCAGAGCCACACGTCGAAGGGGCACCAATGACTCCCACCAATCAGGAACATCCTTGGAGTATCACAGAGATGGAAAACAAAGCTGAGCTCTGTCTCAACCGTTACACCTTTGAGGGTCTGCTTGTTATCACAATAGAGCCAGCCCCAGTTAACAACCCAGGAAGTGGTGGAATCAGTATATGAATCCAGTCAGTCTAGATGCATCATCCACCAAGGTTAAATCACTTCACCTTTTCATTTGAAAAATGGGAATGATTATTATTACCTGTCTGTCCAGGCTTCTAGACTGGTGTCCTGAGGTCTCCTGAAGAAGCCTGAATTCTCTGTAGCTCCCGAGGAAATCTGGGACAGAATCAGAAGTACCCTAGGCAAGGTGTTCTGCTTGGTTTTGGTTCATAGTCTACCTGTGATCAAGCTTTGCCATAGCTAGAGCTGGGATACTCTCTCCTGCAGACCTTAGTCATCAGCTTGCCACCTGTAGGCTCCATGAGGCTCATGCTGCTGTTCGCCTTCTCCAGATGAGATGTCTTCTGGCCCAGGGCTGACTCAGTGCATCTCGTCTCTGCCATGCGTGCCATCGCCTTCCCTCTAGCGGGTTTGCCTTTCAACAGTACCTGATCTCCTCATTCCAGTCCCCCTACTGTAACTCGATTCTCTTTCCTACCTGTCTACTGCTGGACCCTAGTGTGTTATAAACCAACTTGCCTAACCTTTCACCCTGATAGTACACGTCCTGCCTTACCTGCAGGGTCATTGTCAGGTTGAATTTAAGGTATCAAATTGTGTTTCACATGTATGGTATAAAATTTGGTATTGTTATTAACATGTTTAAATTTTAAAATATCAAATGAAAGAGGCAATTTTACTTCATTCAACTGGATATTAGTTGGAGAACTCGGCTAAATATTTTTAAGCAATAGTTAAAATTTTTTAAATTAACATATAGCTGATTTACGATATTACATTAATTTCAGGTACACAGAATAGTGATTTGGCATTTTTACAGATTATACTCCATTAAGATATTACAAGCTATGATTCCCTGGGTTATATACAATATACCCTTGTTGCTTCTCTATTTTATATATAGTAGTTTGTATCTCTTAATCTCATGCCGCTAACTTGCCCCCACCCCTTCCCTCTCCCATTTGGTAACCACTAGTTTGTTTACTGAATCTGCAAGTTTGTTTCTGTTTTGCATATTCATTTATTTGCATTATTCTTCAGATTCCACATATAAGTAATATCATACAATATTTGCTTTTAAAAAATTTATTTATTTATTTCACTGTGCTGGATTTTATTTGTGGCATACAGGATTATTAGTTGTTACAAGTGGGATCTAGTTTGCTGACCAGGGATCAAACCTACGCTGCCTTCATTGGGAGCACAGTATAACCACTGGACCACCAGGGAAGTCCCAGTAGCTGCTTTTATCTGACTTGTTTCAGTTCAGTTCAGTTCAGTTCAGTCTCTCAGTCGTGTCTGCCTTTTTGCGACCCCATGAATCGCAGCACGCCAGGCCTCCCTGTCCATCACCAACTCCCAGAGTTCACACAGACCCATGTCCATCGAGTCGGTGGTGCCATTAGGCCATCTCATCCTCTGTCGTCCCCTTCTCTTCCTGCCCCCAATCCCTCCCAGCATCAGAGTCTCTTCCGATGAGTCAACTATACGCATGAGGTGGCCAAAGTACTGGAGTTTCAGCTTTAGCATCATTCATTTCAAAGAAATCCCAGGGCTGATCTCCTTCAGAATGGGCTGGTTGGATCTCCTTGCAGTCCAAGGGACTCTCAAGAGTCTTCTCCAACACCACAGTTCAAAAGCATCAATTCTTTGGCACTCAGCTTTCTTCACAGTCCAACTCTAACATCCATACATGGCCACAGGAAAAACCATAGCCTTGACTAGACGGACCTTTGTTGGCAAAGTAATGTCTCTGCTTTTCAATGTGCTATCTAGGCTGTTCATAACTTTTCTTCCAAGGAGTAAGCATCTTTTAATTTCATGGCTGCAATCACCATCTGCAGTGATTTTGGAGCCCAAAAAAATAAAGTCTGACACTGTTTCCACTGTTTCCCCATCTATTTCCCATGAAGTGATGGGACCGGATGCCATGATCTTTGTTTTCTGAATGTTGAGCTTTAAGCCAACTTTTTCACTCCTCTTTCACTTTCATTAAGAGGCTTTTTAGTTCCTCTTCACTTTCTGCCATAAGGGTGGTGTCATCCGCATATCTGAGGTTATTGATATTTCTCCCGGCAATCTTGATTCCAGCTTGTGTTTCTTCCAGTCCAGCGTTTCTCATGATGTACTCTGCATATAAGTTAAATAAGCAGGGTGACAATATACAGCCTTGACGCACTCCTTTTCCTATTTGGAACCAGTCTGTTGTTCCATGTCCAGTCCTAACTGTTGCTTCCTGACCTGCATACAGATTTCTCAAGAGGCAGGTTAGGTGGTCTGGTATTCCCATCTCTTTCAGAATTTTCCACAGTTTATTGTGATCCACACAGTCAAAGGCTTTGGCATAGTCGATAAAGCAGAAGTAGATGTTTTTCTGGAACTCTCTTGCTTTTTCCATGATCCAGCGGATGTTGGCAATTTGATCTCTGGTTCCTCTGCCTTTTCTAAAGCCAGCTTGAACATCAGGGAGTTCACGGTTCACGTATTGCTGAAGCCTGGCTTGGAGGATTTTGAGCATTACTTTACTAGCATGTGAGATGAGTGCAATTGTGCGGTAATTGGAGCATTCTTTTGCATTGCCTTTCTTTGGAATTGGAATGAAAACTGACCTTTTCCAGTCCTGTGGCCACTGCTGAGTTTTCCAAATTTGCTGGCAGATTGAGTGCAGCACTTTCACAGCATCATCTTTCAGGATTTGAAACAGCTCAACTGGAATTCCATCACCTCCACTAGCTTTGTTCGTAGTGATGCTTTCTAAGGCCCACTTGACTTCACATTCCAAGATGTCTGGCTCTAGATTAGTGATCACATCATCATGATTATCTGGGTCGTGAAGATCTTTTTTGTACAGTTCTTCTGTGTATTCTTGCCACCTCTTCTTAATATCTTCTGCTTCTGTTAGGTCCATACCATTTCTGTCCTTTATCGAGCCCATCCTTGCATGAAATGTTCCCTTGGTATCTCTAATTTTCTTGAAGAGATCTCTAGTCTTTCCCATTCTGTTGTTTTCCTCTATTTCTTTGCATTGATCACTGAAGAAGGCTTTCTTATCTCTTCTTGCTATTCTTTGGAACTCTGCATTCAGGTGCTTATATCTTTCCTTTTCTCCTTTGCTTTTCGCCTCTCTTCTTTTCACAGCTATTTGTAAGGCCTCCCCAGACAGCCATTTTGCTTTTTTGCATTTCTTTTCCATGGGGATGGTCTTGATCCCTGTCTCCCGTACAATGTCACGAACCTCATTCCATAGTTCTTCAGGCACTCTATCTATCAGATCTAGGCCCTTAAATCTATTCCTCACTTCCACTGTATAATCATAAGGGATTTGATTTAGGTCATACCTGAATGGTCTAGTGGTTTTCCCTACTTTCTTCAATTTGAGTCTGAATTTGGTAATAAGGAGTTCATGATCTGAGCCACAGTCAGCTCCTGGTCTTGTTTTTGTTGACTGTATAGAGCTTCTCCATCTTTGGCTGCATAGAATATAATCAATCTGATTTCGGTGTTGACCATCTGGTGATGTCCACGTGTAGAGTCTTCTCTTGTGTTGTTGGAAGAGGGTGTTTGCTATGACCAGTGCATTTTCTTGGCAAAACTCTATTAGTCTTTGCCCTGCTTCATTCCGCATTCCAAGGCCAAATTTGCCTGTTACTCCAGGTGTTTCTTGACTTCCTACTTTAGCATTCCAGTCCCCTATAATGAAAAGGACATCTTTTTTGGGTGTTAGTTCTAAAAGATCTTGTAGGTCTTCATAAAACCGTTCAACTTCAGCTTCTTCAGCATTACTGGTTGGGGCATAGACTTGGATAACTGTGATATTGAATGGTTTGCCTTGGAGACGAACAGAGATCATTCTGTCATTTTTGAGATTGCATCCAAGTACTGCATTTCGGACTCTTTTGTTGACCATGATGGCTACTCCATTTCTTCTGAGGGATTCCTGCCCACAGTAGTAGATATAATGGTCATCTGAGTTAAATTCACCCATTCCAGTCAATCTTAGTTCGCTGATTCCTAGAATGTCGATGTTTACTCTTGCCATCTCCTGTTTGACCATTTCCAATCTGCCTTGATTCATGGACCTGTCATTCCAGATTCCTATGCAATACTGCTCTTTACAGCATCGGACCTTGCTTCTATTGCCAGTCACATCCACAACTGGGTATTGTTTTTGCTTTGGTTCCATCCCTTCATTCTTTCTGGAGTTATTTCTCCACTGATCTCCAGTAGCATATTGGGCACCTACTGACCTGGGGAGTTCCTCTTTCAGTATCCTATCATTTTGCCTTTTCATATTGTTCATGGGGTTCTCAAGGCAAGAATACTGAAGTGGTTTGCCATTCCCTTCTCCAGTGGACCACATTCTGTCAGACCTCTCCACCATGCCTGCCCATCTTGGGTGGCCCCATGGGCATGACTTAGTTTCATTGAGTTAGACAAGGCTGTGGTCCTATGTGATTAGATTGACTAGTTTTCTGTGATTATGGTTTCAGTGTGTCTGCCCTCTGATGCCTTCTTGCAACACCTACCATCTTACCTGGGTTTCTCTTACCTTGGACGTGGGTTATCTCTTCATGGCTGCTCCAGCAAAGTGCAGCCGCTGCTCCTTACCTTGGACGAGGGATATCTCCTCACTGCCGCCCCTCCTGACCTTGAATGTGGAATAGCTCCTCTAGCCCCTCCTGCTCCCGTGCAGCCACTGCTCCTGGATGTGGGGTTGCTCCTCCCGGCTGCTGCCCCTGATCTTGGATGTGGGGTAGCTCCTCTCGGATGTTCTTGCACCGTCGCAGCCTGGCACTCTTGGCCGCTGCCCCTGACCTTGGACGTGGGGTAACTCCTGTTGGCCACCACCCCTCGGGCATGGGGCCCTCCTGGCTTCTGCCCCTGACCTCGGATGTGGAGTAGCTCCTCTCGGCCGCGCTACGTGCACCAGTCACTTGTGACTTGTTAGGGTTGCTTCTGAAATCAGATTGATTATATGCTTTGCAGCCAAAGATGGAGAAGCTCTATACAGTCAACAAAAACAAGACCAGGAGCTGACTGTGGCTCAGATCATGAACTCCTTATTGCCAAATTCAGACTTAAATTGAAGAAAGTAGGGAAAACCACTAGACCATTAAGGTATGACCTAAATCAAATCCCTTATGATTATAGTGACTTGTTTCACTAAGTGTAATATTCTCTAGGTCAGTCCACGTTGCTTCAAATGGCAGTATTTCACTCTTTTTATGACTGATTAATATTCCATTGTATTTATATAGATGATATTTTTAAAATCTATTTATCTGTTGATGGGCATTTGGGTTGCTTCCATGTCTGGGCTATTGTAAATCGTGCTGCAGTGAACATTGGGGTGCACATATCTTTTTGAATTCATGTTTTTGTTTTCTTCCAAATAGATAACCACTGAGTGACTTCACTTTCACTTTTCATTTTCATGCATTGGAGAAGGAAATGGCAACCCACTCCAGTACTCTTGCCTGGAGAATCCCAGGGACGGGGGAGCCTGGTAGGCTGCCGTCTATGGGGTTGCACAGAGTCAGACATGACTGAAGTGACTTAGCAGCAGCCGTAGCAGTGGGATTGTTGGATTGTATGGTAGTTCTGTTTTTAGTTTATGAGGAACCTCCATACTATTTTCCATAGTGGCTGCACCAGTTTACATTCCCACCAACAGTGTTCAAGTTTTCTTTCTCTTTTTTTCAACAACATTTGTTATTTGTAGACTTTTTGATGATAGCCATTCTAGCTGGTGTGAGGTGATACGTCATTGTGGTTTTGATTTGCATTTCTCTAACTGTACAAAAAAGATCTTCACGACCCGGATAATCATGATGGTGTGATCACTCATCTAGAACCAGACATCCTGGAATGTGAAGTCAAATGGGCCTTAGAAAGCATCACTACAAACAAATCTAGTGGAGGTGATGGAATTCCAGTAGAGCTATTTCAAATCCTGAAAGATGATGCTGTGAAAGTGCTGCACTCAATACGCCAGCAAATTTGGAAAACTCAGCAGTGGCCACAGGACTGGAAAAGGTCAGTTTTCATTCCAATCCCAAAGAAAGGCAATGCCAAAGAATGCTCAAACTACTGCACAATTGCACTCATCTCACACACTAGTAAAGTAATGCTCAAAATTCTCCAAGCCAGGCTTCAGCAATACGTGAACCGTGAACTTCCATATGTTCAAGCTGGTTTTAGAAAAGGCAGAGGAACCAGAGATCAAATTGCCAACATCCACTGGATCATGGAAAAAGCAAGAGAGTTCCAGAAAAACATCTATTTCTGCTTTATTAACTATGCCAAAGCCTTTGACTGTGTGGATCACAATAAACTGTCGAAAATACTGAAAGAGATGGGAATACCAGACCACCTGACCTGCCTCTTGAGAAATCTGTATGCTGGCCAGGAAGCAACAGTTAGAACTGGACATGGAACAACAGACTGGTTCCAAATGGGAAAAGGAGTGCGTCAAGGCTGTATATTGTCACCCTGCTTATTTAACTTATATGCAGAGTACATCATGAGAAACGCTGGACTGGAAGAAACACAAGCTGGAATCAAGATTGCCGGGAGAAATATCAATAACCTCAGATATGCAGATGACATCACCCTTATGGCAGAAAGTGAAGAAAAACTAAAAAGCCTCTTGATGAAAGTAAAAGAGGAGAGTGAAAATGTTGGCTTAAAGCTCAACATTCAGAAAACGAAGATCATGGCATCCAGTCCCATCACTTCATGGGAAATAGATGGGGAAACAGTGGAAACAGTGTCAGACTTTATTTTTCTGGGCTCCAAAATCACTGCTGATGGTGATTGCAGCCATGAAATTAAAAGACGCTTGCTCCTTAGAAGAAAACTTATGAGCAACCTAGATAGCATATTCAAAGGCAGAGACATTACTTTGCTGACTAAGATCCGTCTAGTCAAGGCTATGGTTTTTCCTGTGGTCATGTATGGATGTGAGAGTTGGGTTGGGAAGAAGGCTGAGCGCCGAAGAATTGATGCTTTTGAACTGTGGTGTTGGAAAAGACTCTTGAGAGTCCCTTGGACTGCAAGGAGATCCAACCAGTCCATTCTGAAGATCAGCGCTGGGATGTCTTTGGAAGAATGATGCTAAAGCTGAAGCTCCAGTACTTTGGCCACCTCATGTGAAGAGTTGACTCTTTGGAAAAGACTCTGATGCTGGGAGGGATTGGGGGCAGGAGGAGAAGGGGACGACCGAGGATGAGATGGCTGGATAGCATCACCGACTCCATGGACGTGGGTCTGAGTGAACTCTGGGAGTTGGTAATGGACAGGGAGGCCTGGTGTGCTGCGATTCACGGGGTTGCAAAGAGTCAGACATGACTGAGTGACTGAACTGAACTGAACTGAACTGAATAACTGACCATCTTGAGCATCTTTTCATCTGCCTGTTAGCTATCTGTGTGTCTTCTTTGGAAGAATGTCTATTCAGGTCTTTTTCCCTTTTTTTGATTGGCTGAAAAAAGTCAATTGTTTGCTATTGTGTAGTATAAGCTGTTATATATTTTGGATATTAACCCCTTGTTGGTCATGTCATTTGCAAATATTTTCTCCTAGTCAGTAGGTTGTATTCTTATTTTGTTGATGGGTTACTTTGCTGTGCAAAAGAGTGTATGTTTAATTAGGTCTCATTTGTTTATTTTTCCTTTTATTTATTTTTCCTTTGGAGACAGATTCAAAAAATACTGCTACAATTTATATCAAAGAGTGTTCAATCTATGTTTTCTTCTAGGATTTTTATAGTTTCAGGTCTTACGTTTAGGTCTTTAAACCATTTGATTTATTTTTGTATATGGTGTGAGGGACTGTTCTAATCTCATTGCTTTATGTATAGCTGTCCAGTTTTTCTAGCACCACTTGTTGAAGAAACTGTCTTTTCTCCATTGTATATTCTTGCCTCCCTTGTTATTGGTTAATTAACCATAAGTGCATGGGTTTATATCTGGGCTCTCTATTCTCTTCCATTGATGTATGTGTCTATTTTGTGTCTAAACAAAACAGTACCTTGCTGTTTTGTTTACTGTAGCTTTGTAGTACAGTCTGAAGTCTAAGAAGATGATACCTTTAGCCTCTGAATCCCAAAGTCCCTGTGGCCCCAGATCCAGTGCCGTGCTATGGTGTGGAATGAGGCAGGCTGAGTGTTTGCTCAACTTGGGCTGGGGTACACAGTTAGGTGGTTGTGGGAAACCTGGCAACTGTTAGGGTAGACCTCTCTCTGTCTTGCACTGAAGGCAAGTCAGCACCTGTGCACTCCTCACAAGCTGAGTCCAGCCTTCTCCAGCCTTTCTGTCTGTCACAGTGATCCTCTAAGCAGCCAAGGGGGCTTGTGTCCTCAGCACAGGACTCCAGGACCAGGATGCTCAGTGTGTGGCTCAATCACTCACTCCCCAGGGTGGGTGTCTGCCAGTGTAATCTCCCTTTCCCTCTGAGTCCTCTCCCAGGGGCACAGGTCCCAACCTGATCATTTTTCTTAGCTTCTTAACTGATAATCTGTGTACAGCCTTGGTTATACAGGAGTCCTTCTTCCAGTCTCCAGTTAGTATTCAGTGAGAGTTCTTCCACATGTAGATGTGTTTTTGATATGTTTATGAGGAAAGTAGAGCTTTTGTGCCCTCTTATTCTGCCTTCTTGATCTCCACCTCTAGTGTTTAAAATTTGAATTTGCAGATAAGGTTAATTGAAATACACATACTAATCAAAATATGTTTTGTAAGAGAGTTTTAGAAAGAGTTGGACTGAAAAATGAAGGCAGTGTTGAAGCATGAAAGTAATTACCAAAGATCACAACTGAGAAGTGTTAATAGCTGCAAATAACACATTCATTAGTTTTCTTAATGGCAAAGACTGCTGGTTCCTTTGCAATTTCTTTTATGCAGAATTATGGCACTGAAGCAAACTGTCAATCACAGATGCTGAGATGTAGCCTTTTCAGTGCTGACCTATAACTCTTTTGTATTTGCTCCTCTTTGGCAGATGCTGTCCCTTGGCATCACAAGCTCTGCCCGTGAGGATGAAAGTATTTCTGTAATATTCAGTTTAGTTGTTGAGAAGGTTCTCTTCCAGATCCACTCACCCTGGTCAGTTGCAAGGAATGAAGCTTCCAGGCAAAGGAAATTCAGAACAAATGAAATAGAAACACCAGGATGGAGAGGGCACTTTTATTTGCTTGAGTCAGTGCCCAATACTTTATGTATATTATATATAGAGAGAGATATCCCTGGTGGCTCAGATGGTAAAGCGTCTGCTTGCAATGCAGGAGACCTGGGCTCAATACCTGGGTCAGGAAGATCCCCTGGAGAAGGAAATGGCAATCCACTCCAGTACTCTTGCCTGGAAAATTCCATGGATGGAGGAGCCTGGTGGGCTACAGTCCATGGGGTCACAAAGAGTCAGACATGACTGAGCGACTTCATATATATATATACAAATGTATATATATATCCACACTATATATGTGTGTATATATATAAAAAACAATTATAGATTATGGAAAATTGTAAATATAGAACCGAGAGTTCTTATACCCTATAGCAGCTTCTCCTAGTGTTAACATCATATATAGCCACAATATATCTGTCAAATAAGAAACTAACACTAGAATACTATTAACTAAAGACTTTATTCCGATTTCACTAGCTTTCCCACTCCTATCCTTTTTCTGGTCTAGGGTTCTATCCAGGAAATCACCTTACATGTAGTTGTAATAATCTTGGGGGGCCCTGGCCTGCAACGGCTTGAAGCAGGGCTTGGGTTTCCAGCCAGCAGTTGAGGCCGGGTCACAGCAGTGAAAGCACCAGATCCACAGTTTGACCAGTGGTCAGTGACATGTGCCCTGGCCCTTTGGCTTTGCAGAAAATAATTCCCATAAAGACATAAAGTAGTGAAACAAGTGAAGTACTTTTTAAGAGGAAAAAACATGCAGTACGTGTAGACAGACACATGGGCAGACTCGGAGAGAGAGAGCGGCTGAGTCTTGCCCTCACGGCAGTTTGAGTTACTTTTATGGGTTATTTCTTCTGGGTTTGCTTTGGCCAGTCATTTTGATTTGCCTGGTTCACAGTTCATATTTGGTATATCTCAGGATCCTTCCAGATGTGTACATGCGTCTCTTAGCCAAGATGGATTCTACTGCAGAGGCCTGTGGGTAGCCTGACATTAGTTAACATCATTCCCTTTGACCTCCAAGCAGACTTTTCTGTGCATGTATGGTTGGAGACGTCTCCTGACTTTGAGAAGAAATAAAATGTGGTCTGGGCAGGGCCCAGCTTCCTCTCTTAATTGTTATGACTTGGATTTTCAGTCCACAGGGAATGAATCTGCAATCACTTTACCTCAGGGGTGACTGGGTACCTACCTCCTGCCTCAGTAATGTCTCCTTAATTGCTCTTGGTATGTGACAGTTTCTTAGTTCCTTGCTTTTCATGACCTTGATATGACCTTGATAATTTAAAGACTAATGGTCATATATTATTTGTAGATTATCCCTCAATTTTTGGTTTGTCTGATGTTGTTTTATAACTAAACTGATATAAGGGGTTTGGGGTCAAATACCACAGAGGCGAGGTGCCATTCTCCTCACATCATATCAAGAAGTGTATATGATAAATTTATCACTGGTGATGTTAACCTGGATCTTCTGACCAAAGCAGTGTTTGCTAGGTTGCTCCACTGTAAAGCAACTCTCCCTACCTTCCCATAGTCTATCCTTTGCTAGATCAAGGAGGAAAGAATATTAAGCTGCACCTACTCCAAAATGGAATATCTATATAAGTTATTAGAAATTGTTTGTAAAGGGGACTTGTCTTTTCTCCCACATTTATTCTTTCAACCATTTCTATCAGCATGGACTCATGGATATTTATGGAGTAACTTGGGTTGTAATCCAGTGCTGTGTTATTTCATGGCTCAAATTGTTCCAGGTTTGTCCATTGGGCACTCTTTCAGGTTTACTCTTGAATCCTTTTGACATTGCCTGTCTCTGTTACTTTTATTTATTTTTTGAGCAATGCCATCTTTTCTGAAACTGAAAGATTGTCCCACTTTATTTTGTGTTCTCACTGCCCTACAACCATCCATGTTTTCAAGAAGCTCTGGTTCCTTCTACTGGAGAATCATACCTTGTATTTCATGCTTTAGCAGTGTTCTCTTTACAGAAAACTGTGGCACAAAGTGGATTGACCTTGGATCAAGACTGACAATTAAAGTATATTACTATCAGGTGGTCCTACAAGGGGCTTCAGGGCATGAATCCAGAAGATTTGATACTGTAGGTGAGGTGACTGTAGGTGAGGTTCTTGGCCTTTCAGATTTGATGCAGAGAAGTACAAATCCTTTTTCAAGCTTCTCAACAGGAATTGGGATGCCTAAGTCAAACATATCTACAGGGCACTGTCATCGTGATCATTAGTCTTCTAGAATTAATATTAATGCCTCTGTTACCAACAGTTGTTTCAGTTATAGATCTCTTTTCTCAATCATAAATTGTTGTTGGAAGTTGTTGTCTTGGATGTTATAAACAGAAAATAGACAGGAGTTGTCCTGTGTAGATTGTATATTATAGAAAGGTTGAGTAATAGTGAATTGTCTTTTAGTAGCAGAGAAATGATACCAAAGAAGAATTGCTCCCTAGTATTAATAAGTGAAAGTCTTTGGTTAGAATGTTCCTTAAAAAAAAATTAAATTTACTACCTTTGAAGCAAGATAACTTATTGATATACTATTTTTATGCTTTATTCCTACTGTTGCATAGACTTGAAGAATAAAAGATTAATTCCTACCTACCCTCCCCTGATATAGTGATATTATAAGAAAAATATATTGTGTTTGTCCTCAGTCTCTGGCTACTAAAACTTCTGAAATTTCCTGAGCGATAGGGGTGAGAAGAGTAGCTCTTGTTATTTGTAATAGTTCCCTTTCAACCACACCAGGGTTTATGCTAATGAGGTGATTCCTGGAAGGTGACAGCTGATCAACAGAGGAAGTGACTAGGCTGTTGGGGAGTTAGAACTTTCAGCCCCATCCCCTGGCCTCTTTGGAGGGTAGAGGAGTTGGAGGTTAACTTATTCATCAATGGCCGAGGAATCATTATGCCTATGTAATGTCAACTGCAAATTGGCACCTGCCGTGTATATCTACAAGGATTAAATCATGCACTGCTGCAGCTGATTTTGAGTAAATTTTTTTTTCTTTTATTCCGCCTTCTTTTCTCTCTACTTCCTTAACACACACACACCCTCCAACACACACCCACACCCACACCCATACCCATTCTCATTTATCAGACATTAGATCTTTGCTCTTGTGTTCTGGCAGTCATAGCCCCTGGGAGGAATTAGCAGTCTTTAGGGACCGAGGACCAAACTCTGAGGAGCAAAGATTTCCACTAGTTGTCTGAAAGGGAGAGGGAGGGTGTTCCCCTCAAGAAAGAAAAGGATTGGGATGGAGTCTCTGGAAATGATATTATTCTTGAGTTGTCTGAACTTTGGCACAGGGAGTGGGAGGTGGGAGATGTGTCCATATCTCAGCTGTGGACATCAGGACGTACTGCTGAGATGGACACCATCCAAGTGCCTGCCACAGGGAAAGAAGCAGTAGTGAAATAGCAGCAGCCACAGAATGAGAGCTTCTTACAGGGCTCTTCATTAGGGAGAGCAGAGAGCCTCAAAAATGACAAGTACGTATGTCAGCCTTGGAGAATGATGGATGTGGGCCAGAATTGCTTTGATAAGAAAAGTAAGGAAACATTATGGCATCTGAACTGGAAGAATAGCTATGATTCACAGGGTTTAGCTCATCGTTGTACTCATGATTGTGATTCACTGCAGCAAAAGGATGTCGAGCACAATCAGCAAAGGGAAGAAGTGCACCAGCACTGACAATTAAAGTATATTACTATCAGGTGGTCCTACAAGGGGCTTCAGGGCATGAATCCAGAAGATTTGATACTGTAGGTGAGGTGACTGTAGGTGAGGTTCTTGGCCTTTCAGATTTGATGCAGAGAAGTACAAATCCTTTTTCAAGCTTCTCAACAGGAATTGGGATGCCTAAGTCAAACATATCTACAGGGCACTGTCATCGTGATCATTAGTCTTCTAGAATTAATATTAATGCCTCTGTTACCAACAGTTGTTTCAGTTATAGATCTCTTTTCTCAATCATAAATTGTTGTTGGAAGTTGTTGTCTTGGATGTTATAAACAGAAAATAGACAGGAGTTGTCCTGTGTAGATTGTATATTATAGAAAGGTTGAGTAATAGTGAATTGTCTTTTAGTAGCAGAGAAATGATACCAAAGAAGAATTGCTCCCTAGTATTAATAAGTGAAAGTCTTTGGTTAGAATGTTCCTTAAAAAAAAATTAAATTTACTACCTTTGAAGCAAGATAACTTATTGATATACTATTTTTATGCTTTATTCCTACTGTTGCATAGACTTGAAGAATAAAAGATTAATTCCTACCTACCCTCCCCTGATATAGTGATATTATAAGAAAAATATATTGTGTTTGTCCTCAGTCTCTGGCTACTAAAACTTCTGAAATTTCCTGAGCGATAGGGGTGAGAAGAGTAGCTCTTGTTATTTGTAATAGTTCCCTTTCAACCACACCAGGGTTTATGCTAATGAGGTGATTCCTGGAAGGTGACAGCTGATCAACAGAGGAAGTGACTAGGCTGTTGGGGAGTTAGAACTTTCAGCCCCATCCCCTGGCCTCTTTGGAGGGTAGAGGAGTTGGAGGTTAACTTATTCATCAATGGCCGAGGAATCATTATGCCTATGTAATGTCAACTGCAAATTGGCACCTGCCGTGTATATCTACAAGGATTAAATCATGCACTGCTGCAGCTGATTTTGAGTAAATTTTTTTTTCTTTTATTCCGCCTTCTTTTCTCTCTACTTCCTTAACACACACACACCCTCCAACACACACCCACACCCACACCCATACCCATTCTCATTTATCAGACATTAGATCTTTGCTCTTGTGTTCTGGCAGTCATAGCCCCTGGGAGGAATTAGCAGTCTTTAGGGACCGAGGACCAAACTCTGAGGAGCAAAGATTTCCACTAGTTGTCTGAAAGGGAGAGGGAGGGTGTTCCCCTCAAGAAAGAAAAGGATTGGGATGGAGTCTCTGGAAATGATATTATTCTTGAGTTGTCTGAACTTTGGCACAGGGAGTGGGAGGTGGGAGATGTGTCCATATCTCAGCTGTGGACATCAGGACGTACTGCTGAGATGGACACCATCCAAGTGCCTGCCACAGGGAAAGAAGCAGTAGTGAAATAGCAGCAGCCACAGAATGAGAGCTTCTTACAGGGCTCTTCATTAGGGAGAGCAGAGAGCCTCAAAAATGACAAGTACGTATGTCAGCCTTGGAGAATGATGGATGTGGGCCAGAATTGCTTTGATAAGAAAAGTAAGGAAACATTATGGCATCTGAACTGGAAGAATAGCTATGATTCACAGGGTTTAGCTCATCGTTGTACTCATGATTGTGATTCACTGCAGCAAAAGGATGTCGAGCACAATCAGCAAAGGGAAGAAGTGCACCAGCTGCAAGCTTCCAAGGGTCCTCTCCAGTGGATCTATGTAGCATGTGCTTAATTCTCCTAACAGCGAGTTGAGACAATATGAGTAAAATGTTGCAAATCAGGGATGCTCACTAGAGACTCCCTCTCTGGTGTTTTTAATGGGGACATTCTCTGCCTGGCAGATACCCAAATCTAGACTCTCAGAAGGAAAGTATGTGTTCATCATAGACTACATTGTCTGTACAAATTGTTACACACAGCAGAGATACTCACTCTTATTAACTGATAAAGTTAATGATGGGAACCCTTCTGAAATCTAACTTCCCAGACAGCAGCCAAGAGCCAGCTTTGTAAGCAGGTCTTTTGAGAAGATAGCATCAAATCTGCTACATGAACTTTACTCCATGTCATGATTTTAGATTCTGATGGGGTAGGACAAGTTGATAGAAGAACCTTTGCAGGAGTTCCCTGGCAGTCCAATGGTTAGGACTCCACACTTTCACTGTCAAGGGCCCAGGTTCAGTCCCTGGTAGGGGAACCAAGATCTCACAAGCCACATGATATGCCCCTCCCCACAAAAGAACCTTTGTACTAGTTTTCCTTCAGAATGTATGAATATCACTGATGGTTTTGACTGATCCTTTGTCTCTGTTGTATCCATGGGATTTTAAATTTATGGAGGTTACTGAGTGGAGAACTTTTATAGTTCCCAAGAGAAGGGGGTGGCAGGGCATGCCCTGCAAGGTACCATGGTGAGGAGGCAAGAAGAGTGAAAAGGAAGCATGGCCCAGAGCTTTTATTGTGTTTCCTACAGGAAAGGCATGGCAGACTGTGCAAAACAGTTTAGGATTAGTTAGTTAGGATAGTGTCAGCAGACTCTGGGTTCTGGGCTGGTCTCTGGTTTCCTGGTACCTGGCCCTGGCTTGACTTAGGGGAGCAGAAATACTGACTTGATGTCTGAGTTAGATAAAGGAGGTAATTGAGAACATGGACTTAGGAGTCTTTGGTTTGTAGATGAAAGACATGTTTGTGGCTGAGTTATTCATTATCTCTAGGAATTAGCCAGCCTTAGGAAGGATGTTGTCTCCCCAGCTGGCAAGGGCCTTGAGATGTCAAAACATCTTAAAATTTAAAAAACATGAACACTACACCCTTATTCCAAGCTCTTACTTGCATAACAACCATGTGATCACCTACAGTTAGCCCGATATATCTCTGTGGATCAAGTTTCCACAGATAGGCATATCCACTTACAAAGACCAAAGAATTGTTGGTACAGTTAGTGACAACTGGGACTTGTCACTGACTCTAAGGAAAATGATTTATGAACTTTTATGAAAAAACATTTTATGAAATGTTTTAGGAACACTTGAGAAGATGGTTGGAAAGAGAGAAACAGGCATTCTAATGGGGTAGAAAGATCTATTTTATGAGAATGGAAAAGCCATATGTGAATACTGGTTAACTATTTGATTTGCCTGAACCAGAGTATAGACTGAGATACATCCAGTTGAGTTACGGCAATGGGGAGGGGAGTTTGGTTGTTCTTAAATGTGTGAATTGAGAAGCAAGTGGAGGTTATCTTTTGAGTCAAAATGAAGTACTAACAATTGTATGTCAGAAAGAGGAATCTGAGAGTGAAGTATTGAGAATGATTAAAGAAACATAGGTGTAGCTTGTAGGTAGGAAGGTCAGTAATGAGGCTTATAGGGAAACAAGCCAGGAAAAAATAAGGGCTGGATGTTGGAATAAAGAAAAGGAACTTATCTTCCAGTCATGTTAGTGTAAAGGATGGGTAGCAGAAAGGTGGAAACAACCCAAGTGTTCATCAACAGATGAATGAGTGAACAAAATGTAGTATATACATGCAATGGAATTTTATCATTCAGTCGCTAACTCATGTCCAACTCTTTGCAATCCCATAGGCTGCATCATGCCAGGCCTCCCTGTCCCTTACCATCTCCTGGAGTTTGCCCAATGGGATATTTCAGGCATAAAAAGGAATGAAGTTCTAATATATATTACAACGTGAATAAACCTTGAGGACATTATGCTAAAAAATTAACCAGACACACAAAGGACTAATGGTATATGATGTCACTTACATGAGGTAACTATAATAGGCAAGTCCATAGGGACAGAAAGCAGAATAATGGTTACCATGAGGCTAGAGGGTGGAGGGAAGGGGGAGTTATTTTTAGTAGATGCAGAGGTTCTGTTTGGGATGATTTAAAGCTCTGGAGAGAGAGAGTGGTGATGATCACACACCATGTAAATGTACTCAGTGACACTGAGTTGTACACTAAAAAGTGGCTAAAATGGTAAATTTTAGGTTATGTGTATTTTACCACAATAAAGAAAGAAAGAAAAGGAAAGAAGCCTCACAGTTGAATGAGTGGCAGTTGAAGAGTGACTCTGGGATGATCAGCACAGGCAACAAGATGGATAGTGGTAACTCTCAGAGGCATGGGAATCTGATGGTCGGTAGAGCTGATATCAGGGCTTCCCAGGTGAGGCAGCTCAGTGGTAAACAATCTGTCTGCCAAGTCAAGAGACACAGGTTTGATCCCTGGGACAGGAAGCTCCCCTGGAGGAGGAAATGGCAACCCACTCCAGTATTCTTGGCTGGTAAATGCCAGGGACAGAGGAGCCTGGTGAGCTATAGCGCATAGGGTCGCAAAGAGTCGGTGTGACAGCATGAACACAAGCTGATAGCAAGCTCATAGGCCCTACGTCCACATGGACCTAGGAGCTTTCCCCTGTGGCTGGATGCTGACTGCACCATTATCCCTAGTTAAGTACTGTGTGAGTGCTTTCCATCTGTTATAGTGGACGAGCTGTCCTTGCTCCTGTATAAAGACTACATCTCCATCTGTACATGATCCCCCTCTCCTCTACCTACTGAAGGACATCAGTCTCTTTCCTTATTGTCAATTTCCCCCTCTCTTCTGGGTTATTCCTGTTGATATACAAATATCTCCCATTCAAAACAGAACAAAAACAAAATAATACACAACAATCTGCTTGACTCCATCTCCCAGGACAGTCACTACTCCATTTCCTTACCATTATACCAACATTCTTTGAAGCATTTCCCTTTACTTCATATCCTCCATTGCCATCCTCTCGCGAGCCCACTCCATCTAGACTTTTGTCTCTGCCACTCTTCAGAGGCACTTACCGAAGTCTTCCATGTAACTTTGGTAACTTCCATGTTACCAAATCCAATAGCCAGTTCTCAGTTCACACATTTTTTCACTCATCTGGAGCATTTGGTACAACTGTCACTCTCTCTTTGAAACATTTTATTCACTTGGCTTTCACTATTCCCTTCTCTTTTGTCTGTCTTCCTACATCCTGGGGCTCCTGCTCAATTTCCTTTGAGGGTTCTTCGGAGTGCCCTTAGGACTCAAGTCTTCAAAACTCTCCTGCTTCTTTTTATACCCCCAAATGATTTTAATTATATTCCATCACTACAGTGATATACCTCAACTCAGAATGACAACTCAGTATATCCAACTGTCTAGTAGATATTACATTTGGTTGCCTAAGATCATGTCAAATTTAACATTGTTTGATACTGTACTCTTTATTTTTCCCTTAAAACTGCCATCCCCTCCCCCCATTCCTTTTCCATCTTAGGAAATAGTCTGGCCAAAATTCCAAAATGTTAGAATCATCCTTGATGCTTAAAAATATATATATATATATATATAAAAATACATATATACATATATATAGGATATATATGTGTGTGTGTGTCTGTATATAATATAAATATCCACGATAAGAGTCAAACATGACTTAGCAACTGAACAACAACAATATATATCCAATCAATCAGCAAATGCCTCTTGGTTCCATTTCTGGTGCTACCATCTTTCTCCATCTTACTGTTAGCACTCATATTATTGCAACAGATTCTGTATCAGTTACAACTGAATCTGACTATGAACAAATTCAGAGAAGGCAATGGCACCCCACTCCGGTACTCTTGCCTGAAAAATCCCATGGACGGAGGAGCCTGGAAGGCTGCAGTCCATGGGGTCGCTGAGGGTTGGACATGACTGAGCGACTTCACTTTCACTTTTCACTTTCATGCATTGGAGAAGGAAATGGCAACCCACTCCAGTGTTCTTGCCTGGAGAATCCCAGGGATGGGGGAGCCTGGTGGGCTGCCGTCTATGGGGTCGCACAGAGTCGGACACGACTGAAGTGACTTAGCATGAACAAATTGTTTACTAAAGTAATCTTTTCTTGGACTAAGATTGTTCAGATAGTAAAGGAGTATTTAATGCCACAAATAAATAATGGAATCTGGATGTAAGATCACTTTCCCAGCATAATCACTGTAAGGATTTTTTAAGCTTTTCAGTAGGAAAGTTTTCTTTTCTTTTTAAATTTTTTATTGAAGTATAGTTGACTTACAGTGTTTTGTTAAACAACAAGGATTTTTGATTGCTTCTCTTCCCTAACACTATTCTTTTTCCTCACCTTTGTGAATAAGGGAAAGAAACATTAGCCCTACTCCTCATTTCTCCTGAAAGATTATTCCTTATTCTTAGCATTGTTTCACTAGGACAGGCCTATGACCTCCCATTTTTCTTTCCACATCACAGTGCTACAAAGGGTGCCACTGAAAAAGGTCTTGATTTCACCCTGCTATTTCCCACCTTTAATAAACCTCAGGGAAACTTGAAATTGCAGGGAGCAGCAGGCAGCCATCGCCTGACCCTTGCCTGGCCCCTCTCAGAGCTGAATACCATAACACTCATTAAATATTCAGCAATCTATTGCCAGTTTAAAACAAACAGAGGTGAGCTTTTCAAACCGTCTAGTGGGTCTGCAGTACAGCTGAAGAATGACTTTCCTGCTTCATTAAACATTTAGGCGACTCCTTGGCTTCGTACAGCTGCCTGTAATTGAGACAGCAGATAGAGCAGATCAGTGTAGACTACCCTCTTAATGCAGGAAAACTCCCATCATATTCTGATTGATGATTTTTGGCAAAGATGACAGGAAGGAGGATGGCAACATCAGGAAGATAAATAAATCTTCTAATTCCCAGAAAGTTGGCACGTGTTCTCAAGAAGTGTGAGAGCTATTTAATATATAGGTTGACAATTGCAATAATACCATTTATTTCACCTTTGAAAGGCTCTCTTGCTCTGTAATCTTGATGAAAGCATGAAGGATTTCTAAGAGCTTTGCTAAAATCATTCATACCCTTGCGCTAATACTTATAATGATGACCTAAAAGATTATGAAAATTTAAGCTCTTCTGGTACCTTCAACTTTCTGCTTTGCATTTGGAGCTGTTTGGCCATCCTAAATTTTACCATCATTACTTGAAGATTATTATGTTGTCATGTAATAGTCTTTAGAGCCCATCTTTGGCTTTAGTTGTCAACTGCTGCTTTTGTAGCACATATTCAAGGTCCCCAAATAAATGCTAAGTGCACTGAGATTTCAGAGAGCCTGTATTCCCACTGAACTAGTTAAATAATAATGAAAAGAGTAACTGTTGTGTGTTTGTGAAGTGCTTTAAAATTGTGCTCACAATTTGTCTTTCTAATTGATCAGACAACTTTGCGTTTCTTCTTCTACCCCTAAGATCAATGAAAATTTAAAAGATATTAAGTTTGAATGATTGTTAAATATAAAGCCTCAAAGTATTTTGTTTTCTTTTCACTGTCTCTCCCTTCCATCAACTTTGTCTCACACTGTAGCCGCCTTCCCTTGTTCCCATCGAATCAACTTCAAAAAGACCTTGTATGTTGATCACTTGCTGCTCCATTTTTCACTCACACTCGACCTTGGAACAGGGGTTTCCTTATTGGTTTAATGTATGTTGTCATAGGATGCATTTCATGGGATAGCTCAACTTTGGCCTGATTCTTCTGCTTTCTGCTAATCCTTAAGTATCATTTAGTAAGGACATTTTCAAGCTGAATCTGATCTCAACGATTTTCTCATCCAACTTCCTTATTTTAGAGATGTGAATCCGAGGTGTAGACAGGCAACATGTATTGCCTGAGGATTGTTTCAAGTCCTTCTCAGGTTTCTCAATCTGTTTGCTATTCCATGGGATAAGAGTTTCCTATTTGTCCTCAGCTCCCTGGCCTTTATGAAGCTCCACTTTGCTCCACTTAACCATGACCTTTTCAAGGACATGCCTTTCTGGGTTGTACATATCTTTCTTTCCCTCTGTGGTATCTCTCCAGCTCTGTTACTTTGTGTCTGGTGGGGAGGGTAGGTGGAGCCGGTGGAAGTTTTACCCTTGACAACCAGATCTTGTCATCTGCCCTAAACAAACTTAATAAAAGGAGAAGAAATCATGTTTAAACAATGCCCCATGCCCTCTGATGGTGAAAAAATATTTTCTGAGTCCTGTCCTCATTTCACTGAGCTGACTAGTTTTCTATCGGTCAGATCTCCATACCTTGTTCCGATGAGCCATATATAACTAACGCACAGGAAGTTGACACCAAGAAATTGCTTAGTTTGTTTTGTTCTACTTTCTTCAGTTAATGTCCAGAGTCACCATTTATATCTTACCCTTTCTATTTTTATGTCACAGATTTTAATTTTCATGTTCTTTCTGTTTAGAATTTTCACTGGCCCAGCTCCATTGTCAATGACGTCCCTTTTTTCTGCTTTCTTTTGCAGTTTTTCATTTTGGTTTGTTGACTCTTGCTTTACATTTTCTGGGTTATCAGATCTGAATGGCAAGCCAGAACAGTGATGTCTTCATTTGCATGAAGACATAAAACACCCAGAATCAGCACCCCCTTTCCTGGTCAGGGCTGGCTAAGCCTCACCCACCTGGCTCCTTGACTCCCCTTTTCTTGACTTCAGGCTGAACAACAGTTTCCTAAGCACAGTGCTCCTTGCTGTCATATTAAGGTTCAGGGGAGTAAAGTACACTGGCCACATTCCAGGCCCAGAATTGTACCCTGGTCACCGTGATAGGGCTTTGCCAGCTCCTGGCACATGATGTGAATAAGAGACCCTTAGGCGTTTATGTAAGTGGGTCTATTTTAATTTTCAAGGACCCAGAAAAATTTTCCCAGTGATAATAGGGTGGCTTATTTTCTCTTTTGCTTGACTTCTCCCATTTTATTTATTAGCTTTCCCTGAAGGCTCCTTTTCCAGTTCTCAACTCCTTCATCTCCTTCATTAAAGGATGCCACGTTTATCAAATACAACAATTTCTGGGTTAATATTTAGGAATGTCAGTGGCCTTCAGTGTTTAACATTCTTGCTATTTGCTTTTACAAGTAATCCTTGCCAGCTCTCCTTGTTTCGTTGGGCTCATCTTTCAGGCACTGCTCTCTATGGACTCCTCTCTGCCTTCCATCTGCATGAATTCTGGGGATAAAGAGTGTGGTCTCAAGTTTCACGACACAACAGCAACCTTACCCTCCACTTATCTGGTTTCCAAAGCACATGTCCTCTCTCAATCAGCAACATAGAATACCACAGAGAACGTCAGCAGATGCCTGCGCTGACCGTTGTCTCTTCCTGGCCCCTGTCCACAATCCAGCTCCTAACAAAGCTTGGCGTAGAGAGGTGCCGTTTAGTCCAAGAGCCTTGCCAGCACTTGAGCCTCCACCACTTAATCAGAAGCCAAAGGACTGGAACTACGATGGTTTGGTTTGAGGTGGTTTTGTTAATGGTCATTGGGAGAACTCAGTTTCAGGGGGGTATGTCTGCACTGGCTGGCAAACAACTTTGAGGGCATTTTCCAGCACATGATTCAGTGCCACCTAGATGAGGTCATGTATGCGGAGTGTCCTTTAGGACCCACTCTTAGCACTTCCACGGCGTTTTGTTTCCCATTGTTCCACAGCTGGTTATACAGTTGCTCATCTCCCCTCTTGGCTCTCTCACTCAACTGTAAATTCCTGACTTACTCATCTCTACATTGCTTGCAGCCTTGTGCCTCGAAGGAGCTGAATAAAGTGCCTGTGTAAGGTGTTTCACAAAGTATTTCCTGGAATTGTGACTGAGAATGTGCAGAATCCTTTAGGTGTAGTAATGAATTGTTAGGGCCACAGAAGACCTTTCAGAGGTTTGAAACTGTTCCGAAGTTCTTACAAGGATGCGTCATCATTTGAGACAGTATTGAAAGGAAAGGAGTCTATATGCCTTGATCCAGCCATCGTGGGGTGGACGCATGACAAAGAGCAGGGCTTGATGTGGTAAAACGCCACACAGCTTGCTTCACCCTCGATTCAACCTTTTCTCACTGTCTTTTCCCCAAGTTCCCAGTTTTAGCTGTCTTCTTAGGGAGGCTTTTCAGACCTATTTAATCAGGAGAAAGGAAATGGGAGGTGGAGAGGAAAACTGTCACAGGGAGAAGTGTGGCTTTCTGAGGAAAGTCTATGTTCTTTCAAAACATTAAAGTGCAGATTTGCATTTTTCTGACCAGAAATGTCTGGCTTGCCTTGAGGAAGGATTAGGCGCACACAGCAGGGATGCAAAGAGAAAGATTCAATATCTAGCCTTTGACATCTAGAGTAGGACTTCTGGGTCTGCAGAAAAGCTTTCGTTTTGAAAGGCAATCTTTGTGGAGAGAAAATTTCTTCACCTACCGAGAGCTATCTTGTGAACTAGGTCAGAAGACAAGGCAGGGGTGGAAAGGAGTCAGCATGTGACATAGGGTAGGAGGCATGAGTTGAAGAGGAGGAAGAGAAAGGGGAGAGGACACAGGCAGCGAGACATCTGTGTCCCGACTACCGCTCTGAGCTGATGTCCAGGAGCCTCTGTGAGTCAGTGAAGAGAAAACTAAGGGCTTAGTGCCCTGTGCACCTCTTGGTCCCTAGGAGGCTGGCGGTATCCCCGGTCAGCACTTCCACCATGGTCCAGCCCTGAAGGGGAAGTTGGCTTGACAGAGGAGCCTGAGGCAGCGCCCAGCTCTCCCCAGTCTGCAGAAGGGGCAGAGGGAGCCAGAGGTCCCACGTAGCCCAATGAAGAAATTCAGAGATTCTGTGAGGACAGAGTCTGGGGTCAGGAGCTGCAGAGTAAGGGGAAGTGGCCAGCACGCTGGAGCCAGGGGGTGGGTGACAGGATGCTGTCCTGGTGGGCAGACAGATGGTCCTGCTGAGCCTCAGCTGTCACTGGGTGGAGGATACAGCCGGGCCATTACTGTGTCACAGAGGTTCGACCTCAGGAAGAGGCTGAAGAGAGACCAGCTAGAGGAATATGGTCCTTAGTCAGGGAGGGCATTCTCCCATTGAATCCATGAGTACATTGAGCTAAACAGTATCTTCATTTTGTGCCTGAAGAAGCTGCAGCTCTTGAGTTTAGGGTCACTTACCCCACTTCATCCAGGACCTGCAGACTCAGGTTAAACTCAGCTCTCAGCTCCCTCAGTACCCAGGTGTCCAACATTGCTTTCTCTGCTCCTTGAAGCATTTTATGTTTTCTGGTTTCTCCTTTTAGATGTCTTGTTTAATTTTGAAAGACACTCAAAATTCTTCCAAGATCCACACTCCAACAGTAAAATGCAGCTCTTGAGCTGCCCTCCTACCCTCCCATTTCGCTCCCCTAGGTCATCACAGAATACGGAGCTGAGTTCCCTGTGAGCCTCCTGTGCTATACAGCAGCTTCCCACCAGCTATCTTATTTTACACATGGTAGTGTGTATATGTCAATGCGACTCTCTCAATTTATCCCGCCCTCTTCCTCCCCACCTGTGTCCACAAATCCCTTCTTTATGTCTGAACCTCTGTTCCTGCCTTGCAAATAGTTTCATTAGTATCATTGTCCTATATTCCATATATATACCTTAATATATAACGTTTGTTTTTCTTTCTGACTTCACTTTGTATGACAGCCTCTAGGTTCATCCACATCACTACAAATGACCCAATTCTGTTCCCTTTTATGGCTAAGTACTATTCCATTGTATATATGTACTACATCTTCTGTGTCCATTCATCTATTGATGGACATCTAGGTTGCTTCCATGTCCTGGGTATTATAAATAGTGCTGCAGTGAACACTGGTGTACGTATGTCTTTTCGAATTACGGTTTTCTCAGGGTATATGCCCTGTAGTGGGATTGCTAGGTCATATGGTAGTTCTATTTTTAGTTTTTTAAGGAACCTCCGTACTGTTCTCCATAGTGGTTGTATACATTCACATTCCTAGCAACGGTGCAAGGGAGAAGACAATGGCAACCCACTCCAGTACTCTTGCTTGGAAAATCCCATGGATGCAGGAGCCTGGTAGGCTGCAGTCCATGGGGTCGCACAGAGTTGGACACGACTGAAGTGACTTAGCAGCAGCAACAGTGCAAGCGGGTTCACTTTTTTCCACACCCTCTCCAGCATTTATTGCTTGTAGACTTTTTGATGATGGCCATTCTGATCCGTGTGAGGTGATACCTCATTGTAGTTTTGATTTGAATTTATATAATAATGAGCAATTTGAGCATCTTTTTGTACGTTTGTTGGCCATCTGTATGTCTCCTTTGAGAAATGTCTGTTTAGGTGTTCTGCCCATTTTTTTATTTGGTTGTTTGTTTTTCTGATACTGAGCTTCATGAGCTGCTTGTATATTTTGGAGATGACTCCTTTGTCAGTTGCTTCATTTACAAGCAAAAGTGACAAAACTTTATCTTGATACTTATATTTTCCTCATCAATGAACCAAAAGAGAAAATTTTACCCAAAGAAACAGCATTCCTTAATCAAGATTTTTTTCAGAGTTTACATCAAGTTTTTCTTGGAAGTTAAAAATGTATATACTTTTGCACACTCCCTGAAGGTCCAGTGGTTAGGACCCCATGCTTCCGCTGCTGGGGTCCAGTGGCCCAGTGGATCTAGTCAGGGAACTAAGATCCTGCATGCCATGCAACATGATAAAAAAAAAGAAAGTATAGTTTTGTCACACACACACAACTAACAAAGGAAGAGGTGGTGAAGGAATTAGGCTTGGGAAGGAGGCACATTCTATGAGATTCTGACTTAGAGAAGAAGAACTTAGGGAACCAGGTAGTTACAGCCCCATCACAGGCCAATGCAGACTGCCTCCTGGCTCCCGGTCTTGTCTCTGCCAGCATGTCCCCCCTTAAGTTAAACAACAAAACCCTTCCAGAAGCAGAGGGAGGTACACGCTAATTGTAAAAACGGTCTAACTGAATTTAAATGCCACTTCTCTTTCTTTGTTGGAGATAAAATATGTGTTCATATTAAATATTTTATTGTTGTTGTTCAGTTGCAAAGTCGTATCCAACTATTTGTGACCCCATGGACTGCAGCATGTCGAACTTCCTTGTCCTTCACTACCTCCTGGAGTTTCTGAAACTCATGTCCATTGAGTTAATAATGCTATCCAAAAATTTCTTCCTCTGGCACCCTCTTGTTCTCCTGCCCTCAGTCTTTCCCAGCATCAGGGTCCTTTCCAATGAGTCAGCTTTTCGCATCAGGCGGCCAAAGTATTGGAGCTTCAGTATCAGTCCTTCCAATGAATATTTAGAGTTGGTTTCCTTTAGAACTGACTGGTTTGATCTCCTTGTAGTCCAAGAGACTCTCAAGGGCACCATCCAACACCACAGTTGGAAAGCATCGATCCTTCGGTGTTCAGCCTTCTTTATGGTCCAGCTCTCACATCCATACATGACTATGGAAAAACCATAGCTTTGACTGTACAGACCTTTGTCGCCAAAGTGATGTCTCTGCTTTTTAATATGCTATCTAGGTTTGTTATATGGGTTATCCTTCCAAATATTACATATTTAACTTGACTTTAAGTCTCATTGATAATGTGTATTTTGCTTAAATATAAGGCAAAGGATTATTGTTGGGAATGGTGCTAAGGCTTATGTCTCAATCCATATAAAAATATAATAAATGACATAAATAATCATTTTCTTGAGTTTTTAAAATTGCTTAATTTTTATTTAAATTTGAAAATATTTGGAATGATTAAAAAGGCAGTATTTACTACTGGAACTATTTGTGATTCAAATCTCAGGTGCCTACATGACACATAGTTGGCACCTAAGGTGTCACAGGCAGGCACATTGCCCAGCCAGAGTTTTAAAATATGGGGCCCATATTTTTAAAAAGTCTTGAAAAAGTCTTTGCTAGAAACTAGCAGTGGTTGGGATCTTTAATATTAAGGACAATAAGACTTCATATCAAGAGCTCAGAAAGATTATGTCTATACTACTAGGGAGTTAAATTTAATGAATATTAAATTAAAGTTAAATTTTAATTTAGTTTAAGTTAAAGTTTAAGTTAGTTAAAGTTAAAATGTTAAAGTTAAATTTAATGAAATAAAATGATCACCTTTCTAAGTAAGAAAATTATAACATCCTGTAATATGTACAGATTCAACAGAAGTTAGAATATGCTAGGACTTCTTATTTGGCAGATTTTTATTTAATTTCAAATAAGTTTAGGTGCATTTAATGATTAGAGCAGAATTAAAATATCATTACAGAAATTTAGAAATCAGAGGAAATCTTTCTCATAGCTCCCCCTAAGAACAAACACTGTTGAGTAACAGTGATTCTTCAGCTGACCTTCCATCTGGATCACCTGGGAAGCTTGTTATAGAGTGGATCCCAGGTTGTTCTTCTGAGTTGGAATCTCTGTGGGTAGGAGCCTGTGGGTTTATATTTTTAACAGACTCCCTGGTGGATTCTCATTTGCAGCTGGGAGATTAACTTGTTCAGTTACCCAGGGACCATTTTTATCTGCAGTTCATGAAGAAGACCCGTTCCAGTGTTTGCTACCCAGATCATTTCTGCTTTCGAGCAGTGGGAAGCTATTGGAGGCCCAGAGCAGGAGGTAACCTGGCCTTATTTTCTTTTTCTTTTTTAAAATTGTGTTTGGTTGTGCCAGGTCTTAGGTGTGGCATGCAGGAAATCTTTAGTTGCAGCATGCAAACTCCTAGTTGTGGCACGTGGGAGCTAGTTCCCTGGCCAGGGATCAAACCCAGGCCCCCTGCACTGGGAGCTTGGAGTCTTAGCCACTGGACCACCTTTTTTAAAAAAAAAAAATTATTTTTTAAACTTATTTATGGCTGTGCTGGGTCTTTGTGGCTGAACAGGCTTTTCTCTAGGTGTGGCAAGTGGGGACTGCTCTTTAGCTGTGGTGCACAGCTTCCCCTTGCAGTGGCTTCTCTTGTTGCAGGCCACAGGCTCTAGGGTGCACAGGCTTCAATAGTTGCAGCCCACGGGCTTAGTTGCTCTGTGGTATGTGGGATCTTCCCAGACCAGGGATCGAACCCATGTCTCCTGCATTGGCTTCTGCAGGAAGCCCCCCTTATTTGATTTTTAAAGCTCACTCTGGAGTTAGTGAGTAGATAGGATTTGAGAGGATCAAGGCATGGAGTCAGGTAGACAAATTACGAAACCTGGTAAAAATGGAGAGAAGTGGACACGGCTGAGAGGCATATATATTAGCAGAAGATGGACTTAGTAGAATCTGGTGATGACTGGATTTAAGAAGGAAATATCAAGATTTCCTCTAGGTTTTAGAAACAGAAAAGGACTATTTGTCGAGATAGGATACACAAGAATCTAATTTGTATGTATCTTATTGTAATTTGTCTCAAATACTTTTCCAAAAGGTGGCATTGAATATGTGTTTTAATTTAGGTAAAACATAACTATCATGAAATTTCAAGAGGGAAACGTGGTTAACTTTACAGTGGAGAAACCAGGTAGATACCACCTTAACCAAGCAATCCAAATTAATATCACCAAGATAAGACATATCCACACTGTGTACCCCCTGATATGATACACTGAAAAGGTCACAGCATCATATCTGGAGCATTCTTGCCAAAAATGCATAACTTCATTATATGAGAAAACATCAAACAAACAAAAAATGAGGGACATTCTACAGATAACCAGAGCCAGTCCTCTTCCACGGAGTCAGGGTCATTGAGAGGCAAGGAAAAACTGAGGTGCTCAGACTGAAGGGGACTAAAGGGATGTGAGAACTAAATACAATGTGCTACCAGGAGAAGAAAAAAAGACATGTAGCGGAAAAACTGACAAAATTTAAATAAAGTGTGCAGGTTGGTTAACTGAATTGTATCAGGGATAGTTTCCAAGCTTTGATCATTTTACTGATTATGGAAGATGTTAACACTGGGAAAATCTGTATAAAGGACACATGGGTTCTCCCTGTATCATTTTAGCAACTTTTCTATAAATCTAAATTACAACTATAAAAAATTACCATATTTATTTTTGCAATAATTTTAAAATATTAATAACTTTTTCTCAAAGTTGTGCCACTTCTGGGATAAAAAGCACTGATGCCTGAGACTATATAGAGGTGGCTAGTATCTGTGTGAATTAATTCTGCTTCCTATGTATCTAATAATTTTCCCTTACCGGTTTGGACTGGTTCTGGCTATAAAACCTCTGTACAGCTAACACTTGAACGACGTGAGGGTCAAGGGCATCAACAACCCATCCAGTTGAAAATCTACATAAACTTATAGTTTTCCCACCAGATACATCATTCCATGGTTTCCAAGGTTCCATGTCCATGGATTCAACTAACCACAGATGGTGTAGTACTGTAGTATTTATGGGGAAAAAATAATCTGGGTATAAGTGGACCCATGGACCCATGTACTTCACACCTGTTTTGCTCAAGAATCAGTTGTATTTTTACCACCTTAATCATTGCTCTCAGCTGGCCCTCTAGGCATTGTGGGATTGGGGTGGGGGTAAACTCCTCCATGACTGGTGAGGTCAGGTAACAGCATTCCCAGGCTGAGACCGGAGATCAAGAGTAAGAGGTAGGCCAAGTCTGCAATATCTGTTCACTAATTTCCCTCCTGGAATCACCTCTTTCAGAATCTACCACTGTATTCTGACCATTCTCTCCTTTGCTAAGCAAAGTGGAAACACTTCCACTCTCACGCAGGCACAGCCTTGCTATTCACTAGGAAATAGTGTAGTCAGCATAGAAGCTCAGGTGTTAACAACTGATGAAGCCCCTCCCATTTACCTTCCCTCCCAAAGACTTTCCCATTGACCAGCTCTCCAAGGAGTTAGAGGGAATTGTACCCTGAGCTGAGACCAGAGCAGTGGCGGAGCTGGGGAGTTGCCAGTGTGCCTAGAGACACCAGGTATGTGCAGCTCCCGGGGACTGAGGTGGAGGGTAACCCCGGCATTCTAGATGAGGCCATTCCTGGAGCGAGCACCTCAGTGTCCTGGGAGGGGTAACGTGGTGTTACTTGTGTAAACTTCCATCGTTTCCCCTAGAATTTTGAGTTCTGTTTTGATGCTGACCTTGTGTTCAGGTTAACCTCAGTTTGATTCTCTCTCCAAAGTGACTGTAAGCTCTTGCCTTTGATACTTATCGAAGCCTATAATACTTTGGAGTCAGAGAACAGTAATATATTTTCATTGCCAACTGAATGTAAATCACTTTCTAAAACACATATAACCATGAAGGTGGTTTGTTTACAACTCCTAGGGTTTGTTGGCATTTGTAACTTCCATAAATGGCCACCAAGCCAATTTCTCTTGAACAGTAAAAGTGATAGATTTCTTAGACGTTCACCCAGTGTTAACGGAGTCTACTTGTCTTGTGCCTCCTGATTGCATTCAGCTGCTGCAGAAACGTCTGCAGGAGGCCCTGAGCCTCGAGCAGAGAGAAATGGATTCAAGGCATGATTTGCAAGACATGGCATCAGCAATCTGATCTACAAGACTAGACTCAGGAGAGAGGAGAGGGACAAAGTGGTACCTTGGGAGGTGAACTCTGACATAAGGACCCTGCTCAAAATAGTCCTCATCCTCCTTGCCCAGACCAGATGAACAAACTTTAATCTCAATTCCTCCCCATCACCTGCCTCTCCTACATGACCCTTGCAGGTGGCTGTTCCTGATGGTGCTCATTCAGAGGTTCATTTGCTGCTTTCGATTTCTCTATCAGTATTTATTTTGACAATCTTATTCAAGTATAATGTACATACCATGAAATCCATCCATTCAAGTGTGCAAGACAATGACTTTTTTATAAATTTACTAGGGTGTGCAACCATTACTGTAATTCAACTTTAGAAGATTTTCATCACCCCAGTAAGATCCTTCATGCCCAATTATTTTTTAAATTAACTTATTTAATTGGAGGCAAATTACTTTACAACATTGTGGTGGTTTTTGCCATACATTGACATGAATCAGCCACAGGTGTACCTATATCCCCCATCTCGACCCCCCCTCCCACCTTCCTCCCCATCCCATCCCTCTGGGTTGTCCCAGTGTACCGACTTTGAGTGCCCTGTTTCACGCATTGAACTTGGACTGGTGATCTATTTTGCATATGGCAATATACATGTTTCAATGCTATTCTCTCAAATCATCCCACCATCACCTCTCCCACATAGTCCAAAAGTCTATTTTTTTATATCTGTCTCTTTTGCTGTCTCGCATATAAGGTCATCATCACCATCTTTTTAAATTCTGTATATATGCATTAATATGCTGTATTGGTGTTTTTCTTTCTGACTTACTTCACTCTGTATAATAGGCTCCAGTTTCATCCATCTCATTAGAACTGATTCAAATGCATTCTTTTAAATAGCTGAGTAATATTCCATTGTGTATATGTACCACAGCTTTCTTATCCATTTGTCTGCTGATGGACATCTAGGTTGCTTCCATGTCCTAGCTATTGTAAACAGTGCTGCAATGAACATTGGGGGAACACATGTCTCTTTCAATTCTGGTTTCCTTGGTGTGTATGCACAGCAGTGGGATTGCTGGGTCATATGCATCCCCAATTATTATACATAAGCCCCATATCCACCCCAGACTCTAGGCAACCTCTCATCTATGTTCTTCTGTCTTTATAGTTTTGTGTAGTCTGGACACTTCATATAAATGCAATCATGCAGGACATGGTCATTTATGTCTGGCTTCTTTCACTTAGCATGATGTTTTTGAGGTTCATCCATAAGGTAGCAGGTCAGAATTATTTTTCTGATGGTGGGTTCCAACTGCTCCAACCCCCAAATTCCTTAAAGATGCTAAGACCACCTGCTATCCACATGGTTCTCCTGCTTCTCTTCATGTCCCCTGCAGTCAGTGTCCCACATGGTTCCTGGGTCTGACCCTGTCCTTTTCTTGCTCAGCACTTCACATGGCATCACCTGGGCTGAACCATCTGTCCACTTCAGTCTG
This sequence comes from Cephalophus harveyi, assembly GCA_006410635.1. Classification (NCBI taxonomy): domain Eukaryota; kingdom Metazoa; phylum Chordata; class Mammalia; order Artiodactyla; family Bovidae; genus Cephalophus; species Cephalophus harveyi. The sequence goes on from SJYT01011278.1 coordinate 345,256, forward strand.
TCCTGCCAGGTTCAGATCTTTGTTCAAATGATACTTCCCTTAAAGGAGTCCTTGCCAAACTTCTTGACTAAAATGGCATCCTTTGTCATGGCCTTTTCACTTGCCCTGCCCTATTTCTTCAGTTTATTAATTCCTGAAATAAAATTTCTGCTTAGTATCTTTATTTTAATTTAAAAAATTATATAGGAATATAGTTGATTTACAATATTGTGTTAATTTCAGGTGTATAGCATAGTGATTCAGTTATACATATGCCATCTATTCTTTTTCAGATTCTTTTACAATATAGGTTATTATAGAGTATTGAGTAGAGTTCCCTGTGCAGTACAGTAGGTCCTTGTTGATTATCAATTTAATATATAGCAGTGTATATAAATCCCAACTCCTAATTTATCCGCTCAGCACCTTCCTATTTTGGTAACCGTAAGTTTGTTTTCTAGGTCTGTGAATCAGTTTCTGTTTCGTAAATAAATTCATTTATTTCATTTTTTTAAGATTCCATAGACAAGTGATATCATGATGTTTGTCTTTCCCTGTTTGACTCTAGTATGAAAATCTCCATGTTGCTGCAAATGGCATTATTTCATTCCTTTTTATGACTAATATTTCATTGTATATATGCACCACATCTTTTTTAGCCATTCATCTGTCAGTGGATATTTAGGGTGTTTCCATGTCTTGGCTATTGTAAATAGCGCTGCAATGAACATTGGTGTGCATGTAACTTTTAAAAAATAATTTTATTTATTTATTTTTGGTTGTGCTGGGTCTTCATTGCTGTGTGGGCTTTTCTTTAGTTGCTGGGAGCAGGGGGCAGCTCTTCACTGCGGTGCACAGGTTTCTCATTGCGGTGGCTTCTCTTGTTGCAGAGCACAGGCTCTAGAGCACGTGGGCTCAATAGCTGCAGTCCTCAGGCTCTAGAACACAGGCTCAACAGTTGTGGCACACAGGCTTAGTTGTTAGACAGCATGTGGAATCTTCCTGGATCAGGAATCAAAACTGTGTCTCCTGAAATTAGCAGGTGGATTCTTTACCACTGAGCCACCAGGGAAGCCCCACATGTAACGTTTTGAATTATGATTTTCTCTGGGTTTATGCCCAGGAGTGCGATTGCTGGATCATAAAGTAGTTCTACTTTTAGTTTTTAAGGAGCCTCCATATCGCTCTCCATAATGGGTGTACCAGTTTACATTCTCACCAACAGTGCAGGAAGGTTCCATTTTCTCCACACTCTCTCTAGTATTTATTGTTTGTAGACATTTTGATGATGGCCATTCTGACCAGTGTGAGATGATAGCTCATTATAATTTTGATTTGCATTTCTCTGGCCTCATCACTTCTTGGGAAATAGATGGGGAAACAGTGCCAGACTTTATTTTTTTACGCTCTAAAATCACTGCAGATGGTGACTGCAGCCATGAAATTAAAAGACGCTTACTGCTTGGAAGGAAAGTTATGACCAACCTAGATAGCATTTTCAAAAGCAGAGACATTACTTTGCCGACTAAAGTCTGTCTAGTCAAGGCTATGGTTTTTCCTGTGGTCATGTATGGATGTAAGGGTTGGACTGTGAAGAAGGCTGAGCACCGAAGAATTGATGCTTTTGAAGTGTGGTGTTGGAGAAGACTCTTGAGAGTCCCTTGGACTGCAAGGAGATCCAACCAGTCCATTCTGAAGGAGATCAGCCCTGGGTGTTCTTTGGAAGGACTGATGCTAAAGCTGAAACTCCAGTACTTTGGCCACCTCATGTGAAGAGTTGACTCATTGGAAAACACTCTGATGCTGGGAGGGATTGGGGGCAGGAGGAGAAGGGGACGACAGAGGATAAGATGGCTGGATGGCATCACCGACTCAATGGACGTGAGTTTGGGTGAACTCTGGGAGTTGGTGATGAACAGGGAGGCCTGGCGTGCTGCAATTCATGGGGTTGCAAAGAGTCGGACACGACTGAGTGACTGAACTGAACTGAATACTTAGTGGTATTGAGCATCTTTTCACATGGTTTTTGGCTATCTATATGTCTTCTTTGGATGAATGTCTATTTAGATCTTTCATTCAATTTTTGATTGGGGTATTTGGGCTTTTGATATTGAGCTTTAGGAGCTGTTTGTATATTTTGGAGATTAATGCCTTGCTGGTTGCATTGTTTGAAAACATTGTCTCCCGTTCTGTAGATTTAACTTTTTGTTTTATTTATGGTATCCTTTGTTGTGCAAAAGCTTTTAAGTTTAATTAGGTCCATTGGTTTATTTTTTATTTTCATTACTGTAGGAGGTGGATCCAAAGATATATTACTGCTATTTATGTCAGAGAGTGTTCTGCCTCTATTTTCCTCTAACAATTTTATAATGTTCTATATTACATTTAGGTCTTTAATCCATTTTGAGTTTATTTTTGTGTATGGTGTTGGAGAATGTTCTAATTTCATTCTTTTACATGTAGTTGTCCAGTTTTCCCAGCACCACTTATTGAAGAGACAGTCTCTTCTCCATTGTATATTCCTGTCTCCTGTGTCATAGATTAGTTGATCATTGGTGCATGGGTTTATCTCTGGACTTTCTGTTCTGTCCCATTGATCTTTATTTCTGTTTTTGAGATAGTACTATACTGTTCTGATTACTGTAGCTTTGTAATATAGTGAGAAGTCAGCTTCATTTTTTCTTTTTTCCCCTCAAGATTCCTTCGCTATTCAGGGTGTTTTGTGTTTCAATATACATTGTAAATTGTTTTGTTCTATTTCTGTAAACAATGCCATTGTGATTTGACAGGGATTGCATTGAATCTGTATATTACTTTGCATAGTATAGTCACTTTAACAATATTGATTCTTCCAATCCAAGAACATGGTGTATCTCTCTATTTGTTTGTGTTGGCTTTGATTTCCTTCATCAGGATCTTATAGTTTTCTAAGTCCAGCTCTTTTGCTTCTTTATGTAGGTTTATTCCTAGGTATTTCATTATTTTTGTTGCAGTGATATGAGATTTTTTCCTTGATTTCTCTTCTGATCAAATGTCATTAGTGTATAGAAATGCAAGAGATTTTCTGTTTATTAATTTTGTACCTTTACCAAATTCATTAATGAGCTCTAGTAGTTTTNTCTTTTGCTTCTTTATGTAGGTTTATTCCTAGGTATTTCATTATTTTTGTTGCAGTGATATGAGATTTTTTCCTTGATTTCTCTTCTGATCAAATGTCATTAGTGTATAGAAATGCAAGAGATTTTCTGTTTATTAATTTTGTATCCTGTACCTTTACAAATTCATTAATGAGCTCTAGTAGTTTTCTTTCAGTGCACTATCTTTTTGCCTTTTCATACTGTTCATGGGGTTCTCAAGGTGAGAATACTGAAGTGGTTTGCCATTCCCTTCTCCAGTGGACCAAGTTTTGTCAGAACTCTCCACCATGACCCATCCTTCTTGGGTGACCCTACATGACAGGCTCATAGTTTCATTGAATAAGACAAGGCTGTGGTCCATGTGATCAGGTTGCTTAGTTTTCTGTGACTGTGGTTTTCATTCTGTCTGCCCTCTAATAAGGATAAGAGGCTTGTCCTTATTAGATCTGATAGTGTGCCTCAAGAACTATGGATGGAGATTCGTGACATTGTACAGGAGGCAGTGATCAAGACCATCCCCCAAAAAAGAAATGCAAAAAGGCAGAATGGTATCTAAAGAAACCTTACAATTAGCTAAGAATCTAAAGGCAAAGGAGAAAAAGAAAGATATACCCATCTGAATGAAGCGTTACAAAGAATAGCAAGGAGAGATAAGAGAGCTTTCCTCAGTGATCAGTGCAAAGAAATTGAGGGAAACAATAGAATGGGAAAGACTAGAGATCTCTTCAAGAAAATTAGAGAGATCAAGGGGAAATTTCATGCAAAGATGGGCACAATAAAGGACAGAAACAGTATGGACCTAACAGAAGCAGAAGATATTAAGAAGAGGTGGCAAGAATACACAGAACTATACAAAAATGATCTTCATAACTCAGATCACACCACCATGATGGTGTGATCACTCACCTAGAGCCAATCATCCTGGAATGCAAAGTCAAATGGGCCTTAGGAAACATCACTATGAACAAAGCTAGTGGAGGCGATGGAATTCCAGTTGCATTATTTCAAATCCCAAAAGATGATGCTGTGAAAGTGCTGCACTCAATATGCCAACAAATTTAGAAAACTCAGCAGTGGTCACAGGACTGGAAAAGGTCAGTTTTCATTCCAATCCCAAAGAAAGGCAATGCCAAAGAATGTTCAAACTTATTGCACAATTGCACTCATCTCACATGCTAGTAAAGTAATGCTCAAAATTCTCTAAGCCAGGCTTCAACAGTATGTAAACCGTGAAGTTCCAGATGTTCAAGCTGGTTTTAGAAAAGGCAGAGGAACCAGAGATCAAATTGCCAACATCTGTTAGATCATTGAAAAAGCAAGAGAGTTCCAGAAAAACATCTATTTCTGCTTTATTGACTATGCCAAAGCCTTTGACTGTATGGATCACAACAAACTGTGGAAGATTCTTCAAGAGATGGGAATACCAGACCACCTGACCTGCCTCTTGAGAAATCTGTATGTAGGTCAAGAAGCAACATTTAGAACTAAACATGGAACAACAGCAGAGAAGGCAATGGCACCCCACTCCAGTACTCTTGCCTGGAAAATCCCATGGATGGAGGAGCCTGGTGGGCTGCAGTCCATGGGGTCGCCAAGAGTCGGACACGACTGAGCGACCTCACTTTCACTTTTCACTTTCATATATTGGAGAAGGAAATGGCAACCCACTCCAGTGTTCTTGCCTGGAGAATCCCAGGGATGGGGGAGCCTGGTGGGCTGCCGTCTATGGGGTCGCAGAGTTGGACACGACTGAAGCGACCTCACTTTCACTTTTCACTTTCATGTATTGGAGAAGGAAATGGCAACCCACTCCAGCGTTCTTGCCTGGAGAATCCCAGGGACCAGGGAGCCTGGTGGGCTGCCGTCTATGGGGTCACACAGAGTTGGACACGACTGAAGCGACTTTGTAGCAGCAGCAGCAGCATGGAACAACAGACTGGTTCCAAATCGGGAAAGCAGTATGTCAAGGCTGTATATTGTCACCCTGCTTATTTAACTTAGAGTACATCATACAAAATGCCTGGCTGGATGAAGCACCAGCTGGAATCAAGATTTCTGGAAGAAATATCAATAACCTCAGATACACAGATAGCACCACCCTTATGGCAGAAAGCAAAGAACTAAAGAGCTTCTTGATGAAAGCGAAAGAGGTGAGTGAAAAAGTTGGCTTAAAATTCAACATTCAGAAAACAAAGATCATGGCATCCGGTCCCATCACTTCATGGCAAATAGATGGAGAAACAATGGAAATGGTGAGAGACTTTATTTTGGGGGGCTTCAAAATCACTGGAGATGGTGACTACCCATGAAATTAAAAGACTCTTGCTCCTTAAAAGAAAAGCTATGACCAACCTATACAGCGTATTAAAAAGCAGAGACATTACTTTGCCAACAAAGGTCTATATAATCAAAGCTGTGGTTTTTCTAGTAGTCATCTATGAATGTGAGAGGTGGACCATAAAGAAAACTGAGCACTGAAGAACTGATGCTTTTGAACTGTGGTTTTGAAGTAGACTCTTTCTTGAGAGTCTGTTGGACAGCAAGGAGAGCCAACCAGTGTATCCTAAAGGAAATCAGTCCTGAATATTCACTGGAAGGACTGATGCTGAAACTGAAACTCCAATACTTTGGCCATGATGCAAAGACTCATTAAAAAAGATCCTAATGCTGGGAAAGATTAAAGGCAGAAGGGGAAGAGGATGACAGAGGGTGAGACGGTTGGATGGCATCATTGACCTGATGGATGTGAGTTTGAGCAAGCTCCAGGAGTTGGTGATGGACAGAGAAGCCTGGCGTGCTGCAGTCCATGGGGTCGCAAAGAGTGGACACAACTGAGGGACTGAGCTGAACTAAGTAGTTTTCTGGTAGCATCTTGAAGATTTTCTGTGTATAGTATCATGTCATCTGAAAGCAGTGATGATTTTACTTCTTTTTTTCCAATTTGGATTCCTTTTATTTCTTTTTTGATTACCATAGCTTCCAAAACTATGTTGAATAAAAGTGGTGGGAGTGAACATCCTTCCAAAACTATGTTCCAAAACTATGTTTTGGACACCCTTCCAAAGCTATGTTGAATAAAAGTGGTGGGAGTGGACATCCTTACTTTGTTTCTGATCTCTAGAGAAAATGCTTTCAGGTTTTCACGATTGAGAATGATATTTGCTGTGGGTTTGTCATATATGACCTTTATTATGTTGTGGTATGTTCCCTCTGTGCCCATTTTCTGGAGCTTTCTTTTCTTTTTATCATAAGTGGGTTGTTGAACTTTGTCAAAACTTTTATCGCATCTATTGAGATTATCATATGGTTTTATTCAATTTGCTAATATGGTGAATCACAATGATTGATTTACAGATATTGAAAAATCCTTGCATCCCTGGGATGATTCCCATTTGATTATGGTGGATGATCCTTTTAATGTATTATTGGATTTGGTTTACTAGTATTTTGTTGAGAATTTTTGCATCTATCTTCATCAGTGATATTGGCCTGTAGTTTTCTTTTTTTTGCAGTATCTTTGTCTGCTTTGGGTATCAGGGTGATGGTGGCCTCATAGAATGAGCTTGCGAGTGTTCCTTCCTCTGCCATTTTTGGGGAAGAGTTTCAGAAGGATAGGTGTTAACTCTTCTTTAATGTTTGACATTTGACAGAATTTCCCTGTGAAGCCATCTGTTCCTGGACTTTCATTTACTGGAATTTTTTAAGTCACAGTTTCGATTTCAATACTGTGATTGGTCTCTTTATGTTTTCTGTTTTTTCCTTGTTGAGTTTTGGAAGGTTGTATGTTTCTGAGAATTTGTCCATTTCTTCTAGGTTGACCATTTTATTGGCATATCAGTTCAGTTCAGTTGCTCAGTCGTGTCCGACTCTTTGCGACCTCATGAATCGCAGCATGCCAGGCCTCCCTGTCCATCACCGTTTCCCGGAGTTCACTCAGACTCACGTCCATTGAGTCCGTGATGCCATCCAGCCATCTCATCCTCACATCTGCAGTGATTTTGGAGCCCAGAAAAATAAAGTCTGAGACTGTTTCCACTGTTTCCCCATCTATTTCCCATGAAGTGATGGGACCAGATGCCATGATCTTCGTTTTCTGAATGTTGAGCTTTAAGCCAACTTTTTTACTCTCCTCTTTCACTTTCATCAAGAGGCTTTTATATAGTTGCTTGTAATAGTCTTTTATGATCTTTTGCATTTCTGTGGTGTCAGTTGTAACTTCTTTTTCATTTCTGACTTTATTGATTTGTGCTCTCACTTTTTTTAATGAGCTTGGTTAAAGATTTATCAATTTTATTTAATTACCATTTCAAAGGACCTGCTTTTACTTTCATTCATCTTTTATGTTGTCTTCTTCGGCTCACTTATTTATGCTCTGATCTTTATGATTTCTTTGCTTCTGCTAACTTTAGGTGTTTTGTAGTCTTCCTCTAATTGTTTTAGGTATAAGGTTTAGTTGTTTATTTGAGATTTTTTCTTCTTTCCTGAGGTAAGATTGTTTTGCTATAAACTTCCTTCTAAGAACTGCTTTTGTTGCATACCGTATGTTTTGGATCATCGTATTTTCATTGTCATTTGTCTCTTGGTATTTTTTTATTTCCTCTTTGATTTCTTTGGTGATTCATTGGTTGTTTGGTAACATACTGTTTTAGTCTCCATGTGTTTGTGTTTTTTATTTTTTTCCTGTGATTTATTTCTAATAGCATTTTGGTTGGAAAAGTTACTTGATACAATTTTAACTTTTTTGAATTTATCAAGGCTTGCTTGTGGCCCAGCATGTGATCTATTCTGGAAAAAAATTCTATGTGCACTTGAAAAGAATCTGTATTCTGCTGTTTTTGAATGAAATGGTCTATAAATATCAACTAAGTCCATCTTGCCTAATGTATCATTTAAGGCCTGTGTTTCCTTATTGATTTTCTGTCTGGATGACCTGTCCCTTAGTGTAAGTGGGGCACTAAAGTCTTCCACTGTTATTGAGCTCCTGTCGATTTTACCTTTTATGGGTATTAGCATTTACCTTATGGATTGAGGTGTTCCTATGTTGGGTGCATACTTATATTTAATATTGTTAATCTTCTTGGATTGATCCCTTGATCATTATGTAGTGACCTTCCTTATCTCTGGTAACAGTCTTTATTTTAAAGTCTATTTTATCTGATATGAGTATTGCTACTCCAGCTTTCTTTTGATTTCCATTTATGTGGAATATCTTTTCCCATCCCCTCAACTTTCAGTCTGTATGTGTCCCTAGGTCTGAACTGAGTCTCTTGTAGATAGCATATATATATGGGTCTTGTTTTTGTATCTGGCCAGTCTATGTCTTTTGGTTGGATCATAAATTGGATTATTTCTTATTTTGCTTTTCAATTGTATGATTTTTTCATATATTTTGGATTGTTGTTGTTGTTTAGCTGCTAAATCATGTCTGACTCTTTTGTGACCCATGGACTGTAGCCTACTAGGTTCCTCTGTCCATGGGATTTCCCAGGCAAGAATACCGGAGTGGGTTGCCTTTCCCTTCTCCAGGGAATCTTTCTGACCCAGGGATTGAACCTGTATCTCTTACATTGGCAGGTAGATTCTTCACCACTGAGCCACTAGGGAAGCCCCATATTTTGGATATTAATGGTTATCAGTATTTTCTCCTATTTGGTAGGTTGTACTTTTGTTTTGTTGATGGTTTCCTTTGCTGTGTAGGAGCTTTTTAGTTTGATATAGTTCTACTTGATTGTTTGCGTTTGTTGCCTTTGCTTTTAGCATCAAAACCCCAAAATCCCCAACACTGATATCAAGAAGCTTACACCTTTGTTTTCTTCTAGAAGTTTAACGTTTAATGCTTCCCGGTTGTGTGTCCAGGTTTCAGTACATTTTGAGTTAATTTTGGGGTACAGTTTCATTCTTTCATTCTTTTCCATGTGGCTGTCCAATTTTCCCAACACTATTTATTGAAGAGATTGCACTTTCTCCATTATTTATTCAGCCTCCTTTATTGTAACTTACTTGCCCATATAGGTGTGTTTATTTTAATAAAACCTATAGTTTTGTTTTGATCTGTTGATATATGTATCTTTTTTTTTTTTTTGCCAATACTATGGCTAATACTATGGGTAATTTTTTTGCCAATACTATACTGTTTTAGCTGTTATAGCTCTTTAATATTGTTTGAAATCAGGGAACATGATGCCTCCAGCTTTTTTGTTCTTTCCCAATATTACTTTAGCTATTCAGGGTCTGTTGTGGTTCTATACACATTTATGATGGATTATTTTCTGTGAAAATAGCATTTGAATTTTGAGAGGAATTGCAATGAATTTTTGGGGGCATTGGGTTCTTTGGACACTATTGATATTTTAACAACATTCTTCTAATCAGTGAGTACAGAATATTTTTCCATTTTTTGTATTATCTTCAATTTCTTTCATCAATGTCTTACAGTTTTCAGTTTACAGTCTTTTACCACTTGGTTAAACTTATTCCTAGTTTTGTTAATGTTTTGTTTATGGTTTCCTTTGTTGGGCAAAAGCTTTTAAGTTTAATCAGGTCCCTTTGTTTATTTTTGTTTTTGTTTTCATTAGGAGGTGGGTCAAAAAAGATCTTGTGATTTATGACAAAGAGTGTTTTTTCTATGTTTTCCTCTATGTATTTCATAGTACCAAGTCTTATACTTAGGTCTTTAATCCATTTTGAGTTTATTTATGGATGTAGTGTTAGTTGTTTTCCAGTTATGTCCAACTGTTTGTGACCCCATGGACTGTAGCACACCAGGCTTCCCTGTCCTTCACTATTTCCCAGAGTTTGTGCAAACTCATATCCATTGAGTCGATGATGCCATCCAACCATCTCATCCTCTGTCATGGACTTCTCCTCCTGCCCTCAATCTTTCCCAGAATCAAGGTCCTTTTCTAGTGAGTTGGCTTTTTGCATCAGGTGGCCAAAGTATTGGAGTTTCAACTTCAGCATCAGTCCTTCCAATGAATATTCAGGGTTGATTTCCTTTAAGATTGACTGATTTGATATTCCTGCTGTCTAAGGGACTCTCAAGAGTCTTCTCCAGCACCATAGTTCAAAAGCATCAATTCTTTGGCACTCAGCCTTCTTTATGGTCCAACACTCACATCCATACATCACTACTGGAAAAACTATAGTTTTGACTATGCGAACCTTGGTCAGCAAAGTGATGTCTCTGCTTTTTAATATGCTGTCTAGGTTGGTCATAGCTTTTCTTACAATGAGCAAGTGTATTTTAATTTCATGGCTGCAGTCACCATTCACAGTGATCTTAGAGCCCAAGAAAATAAAGTTTGTCACTCTTCCCATTGTTACCCCATCTATCTGCCATGAAATGATGGGATCAGATGCCATGATCTTAGTTTTTTGAATGTTGAGTTTTAAGCCAGCTTTTTTTTACTCTCCTCTTTCACTTTCATCAAGAGGTTCTGTAGTTCCTCTTTCCTTTATGCCGTTAGGATTTGAAATAGCTCAACTGAAGTTCCATCACCTCCACTAGCTTTGTTCATAGTGATGTCTCCTAAGGCCCACTTTACTTCGCATTCCAGGATGTCTGGCTCTAGGTGGGTGATCACCCCATCGTGGTTATCTGGGTCGTGAAGATCATTTTTGTATAGTTCTTCTGTGTATTCTTGCCACCTGTTCTTAATATCTTCTGCTTCTGTTAGGTCCATACTGTTCTGTCCTTTATTGTGCCCATCTTTGCATGAAATTTCCCCTTGGTCTCTCTAATTTTCTTGAAGAGATCTCTGCTGCTACTGCTAAGTCACTTCAGTCGCGTCCAACTCTGTGTGACCCCATAGACGGCAGCCCACCAGGCTCCCCTGTCCCCGGGATTCTCCAGGCAAGAACACTGGAGTGGGTTGCCATTTCCTTCTCCAATGCATGAAAGTGAAAAGTGAAAGGGAAGTCGCTCAGTCATGTCCGACTCTTAGCGACCCCATGGACTGCAGCCCACCAGGCTCCTCCATCCATGGGATTTTCCGGGCAAGAGTACTGGAGTGGGGTGCCATTGCCTTCTCCAGTCTTTCCCATTCTATTGTTTTCCACTATTTGCACTGATCACTGAGGAAAGCTCTCTTATCTCTCCTTGCTATTCTTTGGAACTCTGCATTCAGATGGGTATATCTTTCCTTTTCTCCTTTGCCTTTAGCTTCTTTCCTCAGCTATTTGTAAGACTTCCTCAGATAACCATTTTGCCTTTTTGCATTTCTTTTTCTTGGGAGTGGTCTTGATCACTGCCTCCTGTACAATGTCACGAACCTCCATCCATAGTTCTTCAGGCACTCTATCAGATCTAATCCCTTGAATCTATTTGTCACTTTCACCATATAATCGTAAGGGATTTGATTTAGGTCCTACCTGAATGGTCTAGTCATTTTCCCTACTTTCTTCAGTTTAAGTCTAAATTCCACAGTCACTCCCAGTCTTGTTTTTGCTGACTTCTCCATCAGAAGACTTAAAGATGGAGAATGACTTATAGAACTTATAGATGCAGAGTGACTTAGAGAATCTTTGGCTGCAAAGAATATAATCAGTCTGATTTCAGTATTGATCATGTGGTGATGTCCATATGTAGAGTCTTCTGTTGTGTTGCTTGCAGAGGTTGTTTGCTATGACCAGTGTGTTCTCTTGGCAAAACTCTGTTAGCTTTTGCCCTGCTTCATTTTGTACTCCAAGGCCAAATTTGCCTGTTGCTCCAAGTATCTCTTAACTTCCTACTTTTGCATTCCAGTCCCCTATGATGAAAAGGACATCTTTTTTTTTTTTGGTGTTAGTTGTAGCTGGTTGTAGGTCATCATAGAACCGTTCAACTTCATCTTCTTCACCATTAGTGGTTAGGGAATAGACTTGGATTACTGTGAGATTGAATAGTTTGCCTTGAAAAGGAACTGAGATCATCCTATTGTTTTTGAGATTGCACCCATGTACTGCATTTCAAATTCTTGTTGACTATGAGGGCTACTTCATTTCTTCTAAGGGATTCTTGCCCACAGTAGTAGATACAATGGTCATCTGAATTAAATCATCCATTCCTGTCCATTTTGGTTTACTGATTCCTAAAATGTCGATGTTTACTCTTGCTATCTCCTGTTTGACCGCTTCCAATTTACCTTGATTCATGGACCTAACCTTCCAGGTTCCTATGCAATATTATTTTTTATAGCATTGAACTTCACTTTCACCACCAGACACATCCATAACTGGGGGTCATTTCCAGCCTCTTCGTTTCTTCTGGAGCTGTTTCTCTGCTCTTCTCCAGTAGCATATTGGGCACCTACTGACCTGGGCAGGTGGCGGGATGGGGGGGATTCATCTGTGTCATATCTTTTTGCCTTTTCATACTGTTCATGAGGTTCTCAAAGCCTTCTCCAGTGGGCCACGTTTTGTCAGAACTTTCCCCCAAGACCCGTCCATCTTGGGTGGCCCTACATGGCACGGCTCTTAGTTTCATTGAGTTACACAAAGCTGTGATCCATGTGATCATTTTGGTTAGTTTTTTGTATTGTGGTTTTCATTCTGTCTGCCCTTTGATAGATGAGGATAAGAGGCTTGTGCAAGCTTCCTGATGGGTTGGACTGGCTGTGGGGAGAACGTTTTGCTCTGGTGGGCAGGGCCACGCTCAATAAGTCTTTAATCCAATCTTCTCCTGACGGGTGGCACTGTGCTTCCTCCCTGTAGTTAGGCCTGAAGCCAAACTATATAGGGATAATGTCCTCCTCCAAAACGACTTGTTCCAGCATGCCACATCTCCCAGGACTGGGGCTAATGTCCCTGACCCCACGGCAGGCTACTGTTAATCCATGCCGCTGCCAGAGACTCCTGAACACTCACAGGCAATTCTGGCTCAGTCTCTTGTGGGGTCACTGTTCCTTTCTTCTGGGTCCTGGGGTGCACAAGGTCTTGTTTGTGCCCTCCAAGAATCTCTGTTTCCCCAGTCCTATGGAAGTTCTGTAATCAAATCGTGCTCACCTTCAAACTCAGATTCCCTCGGGATTCTCAGTCCCTTTGCTGGGTCCCCAGGTTGGAAAGTCTGTTGTGGGCCTAGAACTTTCACAGAACTTCTTTGTTATAATTTTTCTCCAGTTTGTGGATCACCTATATGGTGTTAGAGAATATTCTAATTTCATTGTTTTACAAATAGCTGTCCAGTTTTCCCAGAACCACTTATTGAAGAGCTTTTCCCCATTGTATATTCTTGCCTCCTTTGTCAGAGATTAGTTGATCATAGGTGCATGGGTTTATTTCTGGGCTTCCTATCCTGTTCCATTGACCTATATTTCTGTTTTTGAGTCAGTACTATCTATTATTGTTTTAGCTTTACTGTAGCTTTGTAATATAGTGTGAAGTCAGGGAGCCTGATTTCCTTCAGCTACATTTTTCTTTCTCAAGATTGCTTGGCTATTCAAGGTATTTTGTGTTTCCATATAAATTATAAAAATTTTTATTTTACTCCTGTGAAAAATGCCATTGGTAATTTGATAGGGATTGCATTGAATCTGTATATTACTTTGGGTAGTATATAATTTATACCATGTTAATTCTAAAATCCAAGAATCAATCAAAGAATATCTTTCCATCTGTTTTTGTTGTGTTTGGTTTCTTGCATCAGCATCTTACAGTTTTCCGTGTCCAGCTCTTTTTGCCTCCTTAGGTCGGCTTATTCCTAGGTCTTATTCTTTTTGTTGCAATATGTGAGATCTTTCATCATTTGTATATAAGAATGCAAGTGATTTTTGGCACATTAATTTTGTATCATGCAATTTTACTGAAGTCATTGATGAGCTCTAGTAGTTTTCTTGTGGCATCTTGAAGATTTAGTATGTAGAGTATCATGTCATCTGCAAGCTGTGACAGTTTTACTCCTTTTTTCCAATTTGAATTCTTTTTCTTTGATTGCCAAGGCTAGGACTTCCAAATATGTTGAACAAAAGTGATGAGTAGAGACATCCTTGTCTTGTTCTTGATCTTTAGAGGACATGTTTTCAGCTTCTCTCTGTTGAGAATGATGTTTATTGTGGGCTTGTCGTATATGGCCTTTAATTATGTTGAAGTTTGTTCCTTCAGCAAGGGGGCTTCCCTTGTGGCTCAGTTGGTAAAGAATCTGCCTGCAGTGCGGGAGACCTGGGTTCAATCTCTGGATTGGGAAGATCCCCTGGAGAAGGGAACAGCTACCCACTCCAGTACTCTGGCCTAGAGAATTCCACAGACTGTGTAGTCCATGGGGCCACAAAGAGTCGGACGTGAATGAGCGACTTCCACTTTCACTTGTTCCTTCTATGCCCACTTTCTGGTAGAATTTTATCATAAATGGGTGTTTAATTTTGTCAGAAGCTCTTTCAGCATCTATTGAGATGATCATATGGTTTTATTCTTTAGTTGCTAATGTGGTGAATCATTTTGATTGATTTATATATCCTGAAAAATCCTTGCATCCCTGGGATGAGCCCCACTTGATCATGGTGTATGATCCCTTTATGTGTTATTGGAATTGGTTTGTTAGTATTTTGTTGAGGATGTTTGTGTCTATGTTCATCAGTGACATTAGTCTGTCTTTTGTGTGTGTGTGTGTGTGTGGTATCTTTGTCTGCTTTCAGTATCAGGGTGATGGTGGCCTCGTGAGTTTGGGAGTGTTCCTTCCTCTGCCGTTTTTTGGGAGAGTTTCAGACGGATAGTGTTAACTCTTTTCTAAGTGTTTGACAGAATTCACCTGTGAAGTTGTTTGACCTTGGGCTTTTGTTTGTTGGAGGTTTTTAAGGTACTGGTCCAGTTTCAGTACTTGTGATTGGTCTGTTCATATAGTCTATTTCTTCCTGGTTCAGTCTTGGAAGGTTGTACTTTTCTTATAATATGTCCATTTCTTCTAGGTTTTCCATTTTATTAAGGTATAGTTGCTTATATTAATAATATTCTCTTATGAGCCTTTGTATTTCTGTGGTGTTAGCTGTAACTTGTCCTTGTCATTTTTCTGACTTTATTAATTTGGGCCCTCTGCCTTTCTGTCTTGAAAAGCCTGGCTAAAAGTTTATCAATTTGTTTATCTTTCCAAAGAACCGGCTTTTAGTTTCTTCAATCTTTTCTATTGTTTTCTTCATCTCTATTTCACTTTTTTTTCTGCTCTGATCTTTCCTTCTACTTAATTTGGGTTTTTTGTGTTGCTCTTTCTCTAGTTGCTATAGGTATAAGGTTTGGTTGTTCATTTGAAGAGTTTTGTTTCCTGAAATATGATTGTCTTGCTGTAAACTTCCCTCTGAGGATTGCTGTTGCTACATCCCATAGGTTTTAGAACACTGTGTTTTCACTGTTATTTGTCTCTATGTATTTTTTGATTTCTTCTTTTGCTTCAGTGATCCATTTATATTGTTTTAGTCTCCACATGTTTGTGTTTTCTACAGTTTTTTCCCTATAATTTATTTGGTCCAAAAAAGATACTTGACATGATTTCAACTTTGTTAAAGTTACTGAGACTTGATTTGTGGCCCAATATGTGTTCAATCCTTAAGAATGTTCCATGTGCACTTGAGAAAAATGTGTATTCTACTGCTTTTGGATGAAACATTCTATAAATATCAATTAAATCCATCTTGCCTAATGTGTCATTTAATGCCCATGTTGCCTTGATTTTTCTGTCTGATTTCTCCATTGGTGTAAATGGGTTGTTAAAGTGCCCCACTATTATTGTGTTACTATCGATTTCTCCTTTTATGAATGTTAGCATTTCCCTTGTATATTGAAGTGTTTCTATGTTAGGTGCTTATATATTTGGTGAGCATCTCTGTGACTGTTACTTTGAACTCTTGGCTAGGTAAATTTTCACTTATGTCTGTTTCATTAAAGCTTTTTCTGAGGTTTTATCATGTTCTTTTGTTTGAAATATATTGCTTTGTTTATTCATTTTCCTTTACTTGCTGCGTTGTTCTGTGCATTAGCTAAAACAATCTCCTCTCCCAGTCTTGGAGTGGCCTCGTGTAACAGGTGAACCTTATTGTTCCACCCTGCTCTAGCTCTTAGTTGTCTTAAATCTTTGTGATTGTCTAAGCAGCCTACTTTCGGAGAAGGCAATGGCACCCCACTCCAGTACTCTTGCCTGGAAAATCCCATGGACGGAGGAGCCTGGTAGGCTGCAGTCCATGGGGTCGCGAAGAGTTGGACACGACTGAGCGACTTCCCTTTCACTTTTCACTTTCATGCATTGGAGAAGGAAATGGCAACCCACTCCAGTGTTCTTGCCTGGAGAATCCCAGGGACGGGGGAGCCTGTGGGCTGCCATCTATGGGGTTGCACAGAGTCGGACACGACTGAAGTGACTTAGCAGCAGCAGCAAGCAGCCTACTTTATTCTTAGTGGCTTTTGGTAGTTGAGGATGTGCAGTGACCTGTCGGTGTCCCAAAAAGGGAAGATCTCAGTCAGCACCTAGACTCAGGCTGATGGTAAGCTAGGCCCTCAGGCAGCAGATTTTCAACTGTGCAAGCACACCTCTTTAAGGGCAGACGGGCCTTCCTGTCTGCTCTCTCTACCATGAGCTCTGAGGTATCAGCTAGTTAAGAAGTTTCTTTGTTTGCTGCTGTCTCATTAACACAAGAACACAAATCCTATAAACACAGGCTCTGCTGGCCGCGAGACTCAGGCTGTCAAGTGATGTAGCACAGCCACAAAAGCTGGGGCACCACATGCATACACAAGCTTCTTGCCTGGAGATGCAGGCGACCTGGGGCAAGACAAAGGGAGAGTGTGAAGATGATACCCACTGGTCTCCCTCATCTCTGGAGGGGATTATAATCCCCTTTGTGTGTACTCAGTCCCGCCTATGACTTAGCTCCTCTGTCCGTTCTCCAGGCAAGAATACTGGAGCGGGTTATCATGCCCTCCTCCAGGGAGTCTTTCCGACCCAGGGATTGAACCCATGTCTCCTGTGGCTCCTGCACTGTAGTTTGATTCTTTACCACTGAGCCACCAGGGAAGCCCCATAATTAGCCCTTAGATGTGCTTAACTAGAAGTCTGTGCCCAGGCCGCAGCTATGAAGCTAAGCTAATAGGCCTCTTGCACAGAATGTCTGGGGTGTGTTTCAGTCTGCCGTCTCTCTGCTGTGTCCTGGGGTGGGTAGCCAGTTAAGAGCTGTTTCTCCATTTGTGACAGTCCTACAGAACCCAATAGCCACTAGAGTCATGTGTTTAAGGGGTGTCCCCTGGTGGCAGCCACAAACACCAGGGCACCAGGTGTATGCACAAAGTCCTTTTCTGGAAGATATCAACAGTCTGGAGGGAGGTGGAGGGACAGTATGAAGATGGCCCTACCAGGCTCTGTGGTCTCTCCAAAGAGAGTATTTCAGTAGGCTTCTAGATGTGTGTTAAATTGGAAAACTGGCCCCTAGGCCAAGTCTTTAAGATGTGCAGATAGGTGTCATTCATAGAAAGACTGGGAGTGTTTCAGCAGAGGTCTCTCTGTGGAGTCCGGAGGGGAGTAGCCAGAGAAGTCTGCATGAGCCTTTTAAGAACTACTTTTTTGGGTGGTTAAATTGAGTGAAGGTGGTCAAAGATACAAACTTCAGTTAGAAGCAAGTTCTGGGGATATAATGTACAGTATGGTGTCTGTAGTTAATACTGTATTATATGTTTGCTAAATAGATCTCTTTTAAAAATTAATTGAAGTATAATTGATTTACAATGTTGTATTAGTTTTAGGTGTACTGAATTCAGTTATACATATATACATGCATACATATTCCTTCTCAGATTCTTTTCCTTTATAGCTTATTATAAAATATTAAGTGTAATTCTCTGTGCTATATACAGTAGGTCCTTGTTGGCTATCATATACATAGTATTATGAATATGTTAATCCCAACCTCATAATTTATCCCTCTTCTCTTCCCCTTTCCCCTTTGGTAACTGTAAATTTGTTTTCTGTTTGTGAATCTCTTTCCGATTTGTAAATTAGTTCATTTATACTTTAAAAAAAAAGATTCCACATACAAGTGATATCATATTATATGTCTTTCTCTATATGACTTAATTCACTTAGTGTGATAATCTCTTGTTCTATCCATGTTGCTACAAATGTCATTACTTCAGTCTTCTTTATGGCCGAGTAATATTCCCATGTGTGTGTGTCCATCGCTGTCCTTCTTTGTGACCCCATGAACTGTAGCCCACCAGGCTCCTCTGCCCATGGGATTTTCTAGGCAAGAATACTGGAGTGGATTGCCAGTTCCTTCTCCAGGGGATCTTCCTGACCATGGGATCAAACCTGGGTGTCCTGCACTACAGGCAGATTCTTTACCTTCTGAGCCACCAGAGATATATGCCACTTTTTTTTTTTTTTGATGTATAGTTGATTTACAATGTTGTGCCAATCTCTGCTGTACAGCAAAGTGACTCAGTTATACACATATATGCATTCTTTTTTAATCTTTTCCATTATGGTCATTACATGCTGAGTATAGATCCCTGTGCTATACATTAAGACTTTGCTGTTTATCCATTCTAAATGTAATAGTTTGCATCTACCAACGCCAGACTGCAGTCCATTCCTTTTCCTCCCACCTCCCGCTTGGCAACCAGAAGTCTGTTCTTTGTGTCTATGAGTCTGTCCATGTTTTGTAGATAGGCTCATTTGTGTCATATTTTAAGTTCCACATTTAAGTGATACCATGGTATTTGTCTTTGTTTCTGACTTACTTCACTTGATAATCTATCATTTCATCCCTGTTGCTGCAAATGGCATTATTTTGTTCTTTTTTATGGCTGAGTAGAATTCCATTTTTACCATCACATCTTTATCCATTTATCTGTTGCTGGACATTAGGTTATTTTCACATTTTGGCTATGGTGAATGAAGATCTGGAGTAGAAATGGCACCCCACTCCAGTATTCTTGCCTGGAAAATCCCATGGACAGAGGAACCTGGTGGGCTACAGTCCATGGGGTTGCAAAGAATCAGACATGACTGAGCGACTGAGCGCACACTCTAACATAAGAGTAAACAACAACAACAAGCCTACAAAACTGTTTCTTCACAAGTAATTTGCAGGTGTAGCTAACCTGGTTTTTAGGGCTTCTCAGCTGGCTCAGCGGTGAAAAATCTGCCTGCCATTACAGGAGACGCAGATTTGATCCCTGCTCAGGAAGATCCCCTGGAGAAGAGAATGAATGGCAACCCACTCCAGTATTCTCGCCTGGGAGATCCCCCAGAAAGAGGAGCCTGGCAGGTCACAGTCCATGGAGTCACAGAGAGTCAGACACTACTGAGCAACCGAGCACGCTTCTGTGAACACAGGGGTACATGTATATTTTTGAATTACAGTTTGTCTGGGTATACTCCCAGGAGTGAGATTGCTGACTGATATGGTAATTCTAATTTTAGTTTTCTGAGGAATCTCCATCCTGTTTTCCATAGTTGCTGTACCAATGTACATTTCTACCAACAGTGTAGGAGGGTTCCCTCTACTCCACATCCTCTCCAGCGTTTGATATTTGTAGATTTTCTAATGAAGGCCATTCTGACCTGTGTAAGGTGGTACCTCATTGTAGGTTTTGATTTGCGTTTCTGTTATAATTAGTGATGTTTAGCATCTTTTCACATGTTTGGCCATCTGTATGTCTTTTTTGGAGAAAGGCCTATTAAGGTCTTCTGCACATTTTTCAGTTGGGTTGTTTTTGTTGTTGTTGAGTTGTATGGGCTGTTTGTATATTTTGGAGATTAAGCCCTTGTCTGCATAATTTGCAACTATTTTTTCCCATTTCATAGATTGTCTTTTCATTAAAAAAAAAATGTCTTTACATTTAAAAAAAAGTTTCCTGTGCTGTGCAAAAGCTTCTAAGTTTGATTAGGTCCCATTTGTATATTTTTGTTATTATTTCTATTGTCTTGGGAGACTGACCTAAGAAACATTGGTACAATTTATGTCAGAGAATGTTTTGCCTATAGTCTTCTAGGAGCTTTATGGTGTCATGTCTTATGTTTGTCTTTAAAAGCTATTTTCAGTTTATTTTTTTGTGCATGGTGTGAGGGCGTGTTCTAACTTGATTGATGTGCTTGCAGCTGTCCAAATTTCCCAGCACCACTTGCTGAAGAGACTTTTTCCCATTTTATATTCTTGCTCCTTTGTCAAAGACTAATTGACCATAGATGTGTGGGTTTATTTCTGGGCTCTCTATTCTGTTCCATTGATCCATATGTCTGTTTTAAACCAGTACTACCCTATTTTGATTACTCTGGCTTTGTTGGATTGTCTGAAGTCTAAAGGGTTATGCCTGCCCTCCTGCTTTGTCTCTTTCCTCAGGATTGCGCTGGCATTCTTGGGTCTTTTATGGTTCCATATAAATTTTTGGATTATTTGTTCTAGTTCTGTGAAAAATGTCATGGTCAATTTGATAGGGATTGAATTAAATCTGTAGATTACTTTGGGTAGTATTGCCATTTTAGCAATATTAAATTTCAGTCCAAGAGCATAGGATATCTTTTCTTTGAATCATCTTTTATTTCATTAATATTTTATAGTTCTTAACTATAAGTTTATTCATATATATATATTTGATACAATGTTAAGAATATTGTTTTTTACATTCCTTTTCTAATATTTTATTGTTAGTGTGAATGCAATCAATTTCTGAGAGTTAATCTCATATTTCCTACATTCATTTATTAGATCCTTTTGTGTGGAGTCCTAAGGGACTCTATATCCATTTATCTGTCGATGAACATTTAGCTTGCTTCTGTATCTTGGCTACTGGAAATAGTGCTTCTGTGAATATTGGGGTGCGTGTTTCTTTTCAAATTAGAGTTTTTGCCTTTTCTGGATATGTACCCAGGATTTGGACTGTAGGATCAATGGTAACTATTTTAAGCTTTTTAAGGAACCTCCATATTGTTTTTCAGAGTACCAATGTAAACTGTACCGATTTACATTCCCACCAACAGTGTATTTTGTAGACTTTTCAATGATGGTCATCCTGACTGATGTGAGACATTTTAAAAAGACATTTAATAAAATTTTGTTAGGGCTTTTTATCTTTCAAATTAAAAATAATTGGCCATGCCAGGGGTGGGGTGTATAGTAAGACTGTGTCTCTGCCTCTCCTACCTGGTTTGATGTGGGTTTCTTCTCATTCATCTGATGTGTTGGGGTTGCTCATCTAGTTATTGGATTTCTTTCAGAACACATTGTTCTGTATGTAACTGTCGATTACATGTGTCTGTGGGAGGAGGTAAGTTCAGGACCTTCTAGTCACCGTCTTGAATGGGACCCTTCATGCTCTTCTATTTTCTTACTGGACTAGTGGGTAAGAGTGCTGTCTCCACTGACCTGCTGCCAGGGTTCACCGCTCTGCTGCTTACTTCCTGCATGGGAAGCTGGACCTTTGCTAAATGGGGGTAATGGTAGTATGTGGTTTTATGTTTGAGGACAAACATCTCTGCACACCTGGAATGCTTTGAGCACAGGGAATTAAATGAGGCAGTTTATCATCTGTCTCCTTCCACTGAAGTGTCAGCTTCGTCAGGGTAGGGCGTTTTTTCTTTGCACTCCCAGCCTCTAGAATTTGAATGGATGGAAACAGCTCAGTATTCTTACTCATTGGTCTCAGCCCTCATTCCTATTGGCCTGGCTGCCTACCTTCTTGCAGTCCGACCTGTGCCCTTCTGACAGCTTCTCAGGCTGGCGGTAACTCATCTTTGAGGCTCTGTAAGCCTTCTGGGCATCAGCTCTGTGGTTTCCCGGGGAAATCCTCGAGGCTGGTAAAATTATCTGATAAACATGGAGTGACTGGTGACACTTTGTTAGCTGAAATGTAAGTTTTCATACTAGCAGCACCATTTTTGTGTAACTGCCTAAGCTTTAGTGGGAGTATTAGGAAACATGACTAACTGCAAAGTTTTACAATATTCCAAGTGCATACATATTAAACATCATAAATATGACTTTATCTTACTAATGTAGCAAATGCTCTTGGCGTGTTTTCAAGGCCCTGTGACAAGGCAGACTGCCTGGGCAATGTATGTGGCTTTTTCTTCAAAACACCATAGAACAACATAAGACAGAGCAGAGGGACAGAACATAGGATAAAGAGGTGATGTCTAATAGGGAAGACACCCTGAGATCCAGGGAGGAGCCCAGCGTCTAAGTCATCCAGCACTTTAAGTTTTAAAAAGTTACCTTCAGTTTGTGGGCTCAGCTGCCCAGCTAAACTCTAGAAATGAAAATCAGCTTGGGAAAGAAAACTCCCAGATGGAGTCCAGTTAGATGCTAGGCACTTGTAGCTTGTTTATTCCTCATAATCACCAGTTACTAAAAGACAGTTGGGATTTGAACCTGGGCGTGATTTCTTCTGAAGCTAAGACTCTACACATTATACTTCCACTTTCTGCTGTTAAGAAGACCTCAGTGGGAAAGTGGATTCTGTGCAAACTTGAAAATGCTGTGAACTTGAATGGGTACATCTTGGCTGCCTGCACCTCAAATGACCCAGCCAGTCTAGGATAAAGGCTGCTTTAGCTTATCTATACTTTTTTTTCTGTCGCATTGGTCAGCGGTTACATGGTAACATGGCAGGTAGCTAGTGTTAGCGTCTCTGCAGGTAGCTGGTGATGATACCAGACCCTGCAGGCACTGCTAGCTAGTTGCACCCTTCCTCTCTGGCGATTGGCGGCGGGGTGGCGGGTGGCTTATAATCATATTGTCAGTGACTGCTGCATTATATGTAGTGCTTATTTAAACAAACAATAATAGAAAAGATGACTCCAGAAAAGCCGAAACATGTAGCCACATTTCAACTGGACTTGTATGTAGTGACAGGCAATGTGTGTCTAGTTTTAGACCAGTTTGAGAGGCAGAGATCTCAAGAGAAGCACACGTATGTATACTTTGGAAAATAGCACTTACCTGAGACAAAACAAGCTATCAATGAAGTAATCTTTTAAGCTAATTTTTAAAGGTTATTTTATACAAAATAGTGATTAACCTTTGTGATATTTAATGAAGCAAGACAAAGAAGCTGTTTCTTTTCTTTTTTTTCATAAATTAGATTACTGCTTCCCAAAACGATACCCAAAGGAAAGGTATTTCATGAAATATTCCCAAAAAATGCCTTATGTGGACAAGTTTGAGGAATGGTCTGTTTTTCCTCTTAAAGATTTAAGGTTGGGGAGACACTAAAACTTTTAAAAAAGAATTACTGGTTTTATTTCCAGGAAGTGGTCTATGGTGATAAGAAATGCTTGGTAGTTCCTGAGATTTCTGATTGTAACATATGTTTGGACCATTCACTCATGTGGTCTCTTTGTTTTATGAACCTCCGTACTATGATTTCCAGGAATACCCTGTAACCAAACTGACAGACAAGTAGATAAATAATCCTAGGTCCACTGATTTTTAGGGGGCATCCAAACCAGATGAGCCTGGATCAGCTGTCTGAAGGGTTAACACATAAGCCAGCGAGCTGCCTCTAACAGCCTCCTCAGCACAAACGAGGGAGCTGGGTGGATGCACTGGGCCTCGGCGCAGGGCTGGCAGCCTGGCTTCACTGCTAATTCCCGTAGAGAGGTGACATGATGCATTACAGAATGACGGCAGTGCTGGGGTTGCCACTCAACACGAAGCAACTAGAGAAAAACCTCCCATTCTTAAATAACATTTATTACTGTTGGAAAGAAGTCTCTCTTCATGAGAACAATGCTCACATTTATTTAAAGGTATACTGGTTATGGTTATAGAAGCAAATTTCACTGAGGTGCTCTATATGAAGTATGCCCGACTACGACTCTGAGTTCAGCAATCTAATGTTCACAACGTGTTGGCTGCCATTAGCTATGTATCCAAACATGCCTTTTTCTTCCCCCCCTTTTTAAAACATGTGCCTGCTCAGGGTGGAGAAAGAAACGCCAAGGGCCTGCTAAAAAGGAGAAGCCTAGAAAAGATAAAATTCCTGCAGCAGTTCTGGCCAACTGCAGCCCGTGGGTGCAGGAATAGTGTTTATGTGGGGAGGCGCTGCGCCCAGTGGTTTCTCGGTTTAATGGTGTGAGAGCCCTTGAGGTTTTCTGCGGCGGAGGAGGAAGAAAGAGATGCCATTTACTGAATCCAATCGATGTTCAGGCAGCGTGCTATGAACGCAAACATGTCTGAGACTTCTTCTATCACTTTGGCTGTGGGCTTCCCGGCCCCGTGGCCCGCCTTGGTGTCCACATGGATAAGCAGGGGGTTGTTCTGCTTCCGGCTGCGGCCCACGAGGTGCTGAAGGGTGGCGATGAACTTGAGGGAGTGAAGCGGGACCACGCGGTCATCGTGGTCTGCGGTGAGGAGAAGCATGGACGGGTACTGGATGTCGTCGGCCTCTGGCAGCTTCACGTTGTGCAGTGGAGAATATCTGAAAGGCAAAGGCACTTCCATGAGGCCGGGTATCAAAAGGAGAGCCGTGCGTGTCCCCTGGGTTAATCACGGGACTGGTGGGCACAGAGGCCTGTGTCGTTCATCAGCAGTGAGGACTGTGGCCAGCTGCTCCCTGGGTGAGCGGGTGACCACTGCGGACATGATGCTGGGCTGTGCCTGGCCAGGGCTATTGGAGGCTGGGGAGCCCTGTCATTTATTTGGTCCCCACTTTGGAAGACTGTGTAAGAAAGAAACTCACAGGGCTTCTGGAACAACCCAAACTATACGCACACTGACTGTCTTGAGGTGAATATTTTCATATTCTTCAGGCTGAATTTTTCGCTGCAACAAAGTGGACTGGTTGTCCCTTTGTTTATTATTACATGAGAAAACATTCTAAATTGAAGTATAGTTGATTTACAATATTAGTTTCAGGTAATTCAATATATTCTTACAGATTATACTCCAATTAAAGTTATAAAATCATGGCTTTATTCTCTGTGCTGTACAGCACATCCTTGCAGCTTATTCATTTTATACACAGTAGTTTGTATCTCTTAGATCCTGACTTCCATCTTGCTGACTGTTCTTTTAAATCACTGACTATGGATATAATAGGAGCAAGCCTTTCTTTTGTTGAAGAATTTGAAGTCCACAGTGTCTGGCAGCTTTTTGCCTGTTTGGTATGTATAAAATATTTATTCTGATCTCAGCTTGATAGACTTAGGAAGAACACAGGTCCCCCCCGGGCCTAGTTTCTGTCTGAAAACCAGGGAACCTGAGCTGGTCTGCTGACCTGCTGGCTCACAGTCCAGCAGAAAGTGACTTTGGCCAATGGTGAGAAAGTTAGTGTAGGAGGAACCTTCTGAAGCATAAGATAAATTTGCAGTTAACGAAAGGTTTTTAAAAACTAAGTACAGTCAGATTAAATGCTTGATGCTAATTAAGTAAAGTGAAAGAAATCTCTTGAGTATTTCTTCTTTACTTTCTAGTCAATATAGCTGTCTTGTTTCTCAGAGTGTTCAGTATTAATGAATGAACTATTTTAGTAGCGTTTTATTTTGTAGAGTGAATAGGCAAAAATAGTAAAATTTCTGCTCAGTTAACCAAGTGAAGACTAAAACCTTCTGGCGTTTAGTCTCCTAATAGGTAAGATGGGGGTGACAGTGGATCTGTTTTCTGATCTCACTTCAGAGGATTTTTGGATCAACCCTGGTCCTCCAGATAAGAATTAGTGCTGTGGGAAAACAAGCTTGGAAATTCTTTTTATGAGTAATACCTCTCCCTACCTCAAGATTCAAATAACACATTTATGTATTAAAGATTCTGAGAAGTTCTGTAGGGAAAAAAGTAAGTCTGTTAGGCTTTATTTATCCCAGCCATTCACAAACTTCAAAATCTAGATCTTTTTTCGGGGGGATCCCCTCCAGTATAGTGGCTTCAGTTCTCTGCTCACTTGGGAGCAGATGAGAGGACATGTAGCCGTGTGAGTGCTAGGCTAGAAAAACTAAGGTCTGAAATAGGAGTATCACTGATGTCTTGACAGAAAAAAATGTTAAGAACTCTCTTTCATTGCTTTCAAATTAATTTTAGAAGTATTGGGTTCCAGTGACTATTTTGTTTCTTTCAACATACAATTAATTCAGTCTTTTCAACTGAGTATAAATGGGACCTCACTCCCTAAGTGCCTATTTTCTCTGTTAATTTGAGCTATGACTCCTTCAGGTATTCAGCTTTCACCAGGATGTGTCAGTGGGGTTACTTGTATATTTTTTAAAGTTAAACTTTTCCCCCTCTTACAGAACAGAATTTAGCAGTTTGAAACTATTCAATTAAAAAAAATCCAAGTCATTTTAGCCAGATATCTAAGTGGGGAACTAGCCATACAAAGCACATCAATGAAGGAAAAAAAACCTGACTTGAGAAACTGAAGTTACTGTATCAAAATCTATAGCTGACTGAGAAGACTGGGACAGGGGACACAGGCTCCTGATGCTATTCCAAGGGCAGTTCCTTAATACTGCTGGTAAAACCCCCCAGATCCCTGCTGTGGGAGGTAAACAGAACCAAGAGCCAAAGAAGAATGCAGCTTACAGTCTTGAGAATCTAGATGTTTGCCATTTTCTCACTGTTATCGCCAAAGTGGTTGAGGGATATAAGTATTTCAATAATGCAGCAGTTTCAAATATGGGCTTCCTGGGTGGCTCAGTGGAAAAGAATCCACTTACCCATGCAGGAGATATGGGTTCCAACCCTGGGTCAGGGAAATTCCCTGGAGAAGGAAATGGCAACCCACTCCAGTATTCTTGCCTGGGAAATCCCATGGACAGAGGAGTCTGGAGGGCTATGGTCCATGGAGTTGCAAAAGAGTCGGACACAATATAGCAACTAAACAACAACAAAGTTTCAAATATAAGTGGTTATACTGAAAGCACAAAATAAGTTGAACTGTACTTGCATATGGAGAAGGCAATGGCACCCCACTACGGTACTCTTGCCTGGAAAATCCCATGGACGGAGGAGCCTGGTGGGCTGCAGTCCATGAGGTTGCTAAGAGTTGGGCACAACTGAGCGACTTCACTTTCACGCATTGGAGAAGGAAATGGCAACCCACTCCAGTGTTCTTGCCTGGAGAATCCCAGGGACGGGGGAGCCTGGTAGGCTGCCGTCTATGGGGTCGCACAGAGTCGGACACGACTGAAGCGACTTAGCAGCAGCAGCAGCAGCAGCAGTACTTGCATATAGTCCTATTTCCTTATTTTTTAATTGAGAAAAAGAATCCTATATATATATATATATATATATGTTACAATGATACCTTTTTTAAAATTAGTTTTTAATTGCTGGATCAACAAAAACTGCACAGATTTCTTATCTCATAGTAAGTCAGAAGTCTGAGTTGGTTTGACTGGGTTCTCCGGCCGTCTCAAGGTTGAAATCAAGTTGTTGGCTAGCTGGGCACTTATTAAGAAGTTCTAGGGGAAAATCTACTTCTGGACTCATTTCAGTTGGCAGAATTCAGCTCCACAAGGCTGTAGGACTGAGGTCCTCATTTCTTTGCCAGCTACTGGTTGCGGTTGATATCAGGTTGTAAAGGCCCCCTTCCTCCATTTTCAAAGGCAGCAGTGGTGGGTCTAGGTCTCCCCATGCTTCCAGTTTCTCTCATCTTTTTTGCTGCATCACTGACTCTTCTCGCCAGAGATAGTGCCCTGCCTCAAAGGGTCTGTCATTAGATTAGGCCCTCTTGATAATCCAGGACAATTTTTCCATTCTGGTCAGCTGATTAGTAATCTTCATTTAATCTGCAAAGTCCCTGCAGAGCAGTCCATAGATCAGTCAACCACTGAAGAACTAGGGGGACAGGAATCCTGGGGGACTATCTTTAGAGTTCTGCCATCACATCTTTGTTATTTTTGTTCAAGACCAGATCAGAACTAGGAAGACAGATAAGTATCCCCGCCACGTAACCTACTTTTGCAGTGAATTACATGTAAACATGAGATACTGAAGGGGACAGTCAAACATACCCTTTTGACTATGTTCAGTATTCTGACATCAAATCGTTAGCAACACAAATACATCAATATGAATAAAAACCTTACTTGATAAGCCATTCAAAATGTTGTTTGTTGTCTGAGCACCCATAATCAGTCGTCCAGGCGTGACCAATGGTATATTTATGGAACTTCAACATGTCCATTACTCCAACTTGGGCAATAACACAACCAAAGAGGTCAGGACGCTGATTGGCACAGGTAGCTAAAAATCAGGATAGAAAAAGGAGGTCGTCCATCATTAAACATCTGTCATCAACAAAACCAAAAGAGAACAAAACAACACTTAAATGTTTTCTGAATCCTGATGGTCTTTTTTTCCAAAAGCACAGGAAGAAACTATCAGAAATCACTTGCCCAAGAGTCTACAAGCTTTCCCCCTGCTTCTAGTATATATCCAAGAGGTGGAATATTTTCATCAGTAGTGGACATGTAACTCTTCATGAAAACCTCTTGACCTTTCTGTAAAATCTGTGCTGCTCCCATCCCTAGCTGCTTTCACAGGTGATGCAGGATATTAACAAACTTACGCAGGATCTCATAACTAGCCTGTGATATTGTGACAGAGTAAGAAATACCTATTTAATCTTTGTCCCTGGTTCCTAGAACAGATCTCCTAAAACCCTTGAGAGTTTCCTGAGTGACAAGGTGAGAGGAGTATTTTTCATAATTCATATCTAACGCCGCTCAATCCTGAGTTCATGCTAATGAGGGGGCTCTTGCTGGGTTCCTAGACAGCTTCAGGATGGGGGCTGGTGGACCAAGGAACCAACCTTGTGGTAGGAGGGTTGGATCTTTTGGTTCCACCCCTGACGTCTGGGGAGAGCAGGGGGGCTGGAGATAGTGATTCATGGCTACTGATTTAATCACTCTAGCCTGTGTAGCAGAACCTTCATAAAAACCAATGGAGTTTGGAGAGCTCCTGGGTTGGTGAACATATGGAGGTGCTGGGACCATGGTGCACTAACAGGGCCTGGAGGCTTGGCATGCACCTGCCCCAGCTATACATCTCCTCTGACTTGTTCCCAAGTTTTATCCTTTATAACAAACTGCTAAATGTAAGAGTGTTCCTGAAAGTGAAAGTCACTTAGTCGTGTCCATCTCTTTGCGACCCCATGGACTATACAGTCCATAGAGTCCTCCAGGCTAGAATACTGGAGTGGGTAGCCTTTCCCTTCTCCAAGGGATCTTCCTAACCCAGGGATTGAATGCAGGTCTCCTGCATTGAGGGCGGATTCTTTACCAGCTAAGCCACAAGGGAAGCCCAAGAAAACTGGAGTGGGTAGCCTACCCCTTCTCCAGTGGATCTTTCTGACCCAGGAATCCAACTGGGATCTCCTGCATTGCAGGCAGATTCTTTACTACCTGAACTATCAGGGAAGTCCTAAGAATGTTCCTGAGTTTTATCAAATTATCGAACTCGAGGAGGGGGATGTGAGAAACCCTGGTTTATAGCCATCAATCAGAAATATGAGAAGTCCAGGACTTGTGATTGGTGTCTGCAGTGGAGACTGTCCTTTGGATCTGTGCTAACTCTGGGTAGTGTCAGAATGGAACTGAATCGTGCGACACCCAGTTGGTGTCTGGAGAGTTGGGAGTATTGGTTGGCGTGGGACCCACCCTCCCATCCCTTCCTGCATTTGGCATCAGAAGTGTTGTAAACAGCAACAGTTGATATAGGTATAGCTCAAAGCAGAACAGAGCCTAAGACCCAATTCAGAGCTCTATCAGATACTGACATATTTTCTTGTCCTGTTTTAAAAATGCTCTTCTTTATATACTTAAAATTTTATGTTTTGATAATTCAGTAAATGTTTATTGAACATCTGCCATGTGCCTTGCACTAGGCATGGGGCCTGGGGATATGTCAGTGAATAATTTAGTGGGAAAGATAAAAGAAGTGAATGGGCAGTTACAGTGTGACATTCACTTCTGTTGAGAAAGTGCGGGTACTATGGAAGAAGGGTGTAGGCCAGCATAATGAAGTTGGGGAGGCTTTGGGAGGAAGTAACGACGAAGCTGGCATGACTAGGAGTTAGTCAAGAGATGTGAACTTTTCCTGCCTCTGGCAAGAAACAGTTCCCACTGCAGTTTAAATGTCAGTGCTTATCCATGATACCGATTTCTGAGTCCTACCCCTGCAGATCTTCTCCTCCCTGCTCAGAGGTTGGAGGGGCAGGAAGATGTTCTTTTAAATAAGCACTTTAGCATCTTGATGGACAAACTCCATCTCTGAAGGTCCCATAAAGGACCTGGTTTATTAAAAGGAATAAACCAATTCCTGAAAATACAACTCCAAAAATGGACTTATTGGATGAACCAGTAAATTACAACACAATTCTCCCACTACTAAAATCAGGTGGTTTTTTCAACATCTTTTCCCATTAAATAGTTTAGATTCACCCTAAGTTGTTCTTTCTTTTATATTAATACTTGTTTAATTCATATGAAAATTTAGTTGGCTCAAATTCAAAATATACTAGGAATCAGACCACTTCTTATTACTTCCATCATCACACCCAGGTCCACGCCACCATCTTCTCTCACTGAGACAGAAGCCACCTAGCTGGCCTCCTGCTTTTCTGTCCTCACCTCTTCTGCCTACCCTCACATAGCAACGGATCAATCCATGATCCTGATTTTAAAACATGTCAAGTTATACGCCACTTCTCTGCTCAAAACTCACCCAAAGGCTTCTCATTTCAGAGTAAACCATGCTCTCGCTGACCGTGGTGAGGCCTGGTTTAGGTTCCCACCATCCCTGACCTCTCCCATCACTCGCCCTTGCTCTCTGTGCCTAGCCACAGACACGGGTCTCCGGGCCACATGTTGGCCTTAGGCACATCAGGTTGCCTGCCTCAACTAGCTAGAATGAAACCTCCATGAAGGTGCTGTCTGTTTCATTTGCCGACATATTTCCAGTATCTGAAAAAATGCCCGGCACTTGCTCAGTACATATTTGTTGAATAGATAAATCAAATTTGTGGCTATTTGGTATTTAAGAATATTATCCATATCCTTTCTCAATTTATTTTTTCTTTAAATTGAAGTATAACTGACATAAAGTGTATTAGTCTCAGGTGTAAAACAGCGATGTGGTATTTTTATGCATCACAAAACGATCACCATAAGCCTAGTTACCATCTCATCACACAAGGGTATTAAATATTGACTATATTTCCTATCTATACAGTATATTTCTGAGATATTTTATCACAGAGTTTGTACCTCTCGATCGCCCTCATTTATTTCACTCACCTTTCCATCCCACTCCACTCTGGCAGCCACTAATTTTTCTTTATCTATTATTAGTCTGTTTGCTCAATTGTGTTTTTACATTTCTCATATAAGTGAAATCATATGGTAACTGTCTTTCTGATGTATTTTACTTAGCATAATACCCTCTAGGTCCACGCATGTTGTCGCAAATAGCGAGATTTCATTCTTTTCTGTGGCTGAGTAATATTCCACTGTGTGTATATTATACATATAAATCTTCTTTATCCATTAGCTTATCAGTGGACACTTAGGTTGCTTTCATATCTTAGCCATTGTGAATAATACTGGAATGAACATAGGGGTACATATGTTTTTGAATTAGTGGTTTGGACTTCTTTGAAAAAAATTGCCCAGAAGTGGAACTGCTGAATCATACAGTTGTTCGATTTTTACTTTTTAAAGAACCTTCATACTGTCTGTATAGTGGAGAACAGTTCACATTCCCACCAGTGCATGAGGGTTCCCTTTCACTGCATCCTTGTCAACACTGATTATCTGTTGTCCTTTGGATACGAGTCCTACTGACACGTGTGAGGCGGAGTCTCACTGTGGTTTTGATTTGCATTTCCTTGATGATTAGTACCACTGAGCATATTCTCATGTGTCTATTGGCCGTAAGTGTATCTTCTCTGGAAAAATGTCTATTTAGGCCCTCTCCTCATTGTTAATGGTTTGTTTTTGGTGTTGATTTGTATGGGTTCTTAGGCTGTTTTGGACATCATGCTCTTGGCAGATATGTTGTCTGTAAATACCTTCTCAGGTTCAGTAGGCTGTCTTTTCCTTTTGTTGGTAGTTTTCTTCACTGTGCAAAAGCTTATTAGGTTGCTACAGTCCCATTTGTTTGTTCTGCTTTTGTTTCCCTTGCCTGAGGAGACATATCCAAAAAAATTTCATGAACACCAATTCAGTGTACTGCTTATGGTTTCTTCAAGGGGTTTTATGGCTTCAGTTTTTATAAATATTTTTTTGAATTTATTTTCATATATGATGCAAGAAAGTAGTCCAGTTTGACTCTTTTGCATGAAACTGTCTAGTTTTCCCAACACCATTTATTGACAAGGCTATCTTTTCCCCACTGTCTATTCTTCCTTCCTTTGTTGTGGGTTGACTATATATGTGGGTTTATTTTGGGGTTCTCTATTTTGTTCCATTGACCTTTATGTCTGTTTCTATGCCAGTACCATACTGTTTTGGTAACTAGAGTTTTGCAGTACAGTTTGAAATCAATGAACATGATACCTCTAGCTTTGTTCTTCTTTTTCAAGACTGTTTTGGCTATTTGGGGTCTTTTGTGTTTCTTATTTGATCTAGTTCTGCAAAATTGCCACTGATATTTTGATAGGATTTGCACTGACTCTGTACTTTGCCTTGGTAGCAGGGTGATTTTAACAATATTAACTCTTCAAATCTATGAGCATAGTACATCTTTTTGTTGGTTTGTGTCACCTTCAGTTTCATCATGTCTTACAATTTTCAGTGTACAGGGCTTTCACCTCTTTGATTAGATTTATGACTAGGTATTTTATTCTTTTTTGATGCAATTTTAAATGGGATTGTCTTCTTAATTTCTCCTGGCAATTTGTTAACGTATAGAAGTGCAACAGATTTCTATATATGGATTTTATATTGTGCAACTTAATTAGTTCTCTGATGGTGTCTTTAGGATTCCCTATATATAGTACCACGTCACCTGCAAACAGTGGCAGTTTTACTCCTTTTCTGATTCGGATTACTTTTATTTATTTTTCCTGTCTGTTGTGGATAGGACTTCCAATATAATGTTAACAGGAGTGGTGAGTGACTCTCTTATCTCAATAAGACCCTTTTCTCATTCCTCACCTTAGAGGAAATGCTTTTGGCTTTTCACTGTTGAGTATGATATTAGCACTTGTCATACATGGCCTTTATTATGTAGAGATGTGTCCCTCTATACCTATTTTGTTAAGAGTTCTTAATCACAGATGGATGTAGAATTTTGTCAAAAGACAGTGAACCATCCTTACATCCCTGAGATAAATCCTCCTTGATCACAGAGTATGATCCTTTCAATGTACTGGTGAGTTTGGCTAGCTAAGACTTTGAAGCGTTTTATATCTATGTTTACTGGTGATATTGGCCTGCAATTTTCTTTTTTTTTGTGGTATCTTTGGTTTTTATATCAGGGTGATGCTGACCTTGTAAAATGAGTCCATAAGTGCTCCTTCCTCTTCAGGTTTCTGGAAAGGTTTGAGAAAACAGGTGTTAAATTTTCTCTAAATGTTTCATAGAATTCACCTGTGAAGACATCTGGTCCTGGACTTTTTGTTTGCTTGGAGTTTTCTTTTTTTTTTTTAATTTACTGATTCAACTTCATTACTGATAACTGGTCTGTTGATACTTTCTTCCTGATTCAGTCTTAGGAGATTGTAAGTTTCTAGGAACTTATCCAGTTCTTCTAGGTTGTCCACTTTATTGTGCATAATTATTCATAGTATCTTAGAGTCCTTTGCATTTTTATGGTGATGGATGTGATTTCTCTTTCATCTCTGATTTTCTTCGGGCCCTCTCTGTTTTTCTTGATGAGTCTGGTAAAATTTCTTCATCGTCTCAAAGAAACAGCTCTTAGTTTTATCGATCTTTTGTACTGTTTTTGTCTCTTTTATTGCTCTAATTTTTATTATTGTAGTCACTTTAGGTGTTAGGTTAGATTCCGTTTTCGTTTGTCGCTAAGTACTTCTTAATTTTCTCTTTATCAGTGACCCACTGGTTGCTCAGTACCACACTGTTTAGTCTCCGTTTGTCTTTTGCAGTTTTTCCTAGTAGTTGATGTCTAATCTCATACTGTTGTGGTTGGAAAAGATGCTTGATGTAATTTCAACCTTCTTAAATTTATTCAGATGTATTTAGTGGCGTAGCATATGATCTATCCTGGAGAATGATCCATGTGCACTTGAAAAGAATGTGTATTCTGATGCGTTTGGATAGAATGTTCTTAATCTATTTAGTCTATCTAATCTAATGTATCTTTAAAGTCAGTATTTCCTTAATGATTTTCTGTCTGGAATGTTACAGTCTCCTGTTATTGCTTTACTCTTCGGTTTCTCCCTTTATGTCATCAATATTTGCCTTATACATTTAGGTACTTCTATGTTTGGTGTATAAATATGTTTTTAAAATTTTATACTATAGTTAATTTACAATGTGTGTGTTTTAGGTGTATAGCAAAGTGACTCATAAACACGTATACACATATCCATTCTTTTTCAGATTCTTTTCCACATAGGTTACTATAGAATATATGTTCCCTGTGCTATACAGTAGGTCCTTGCTGATTACCTATTTTATATATAGTAGTGTGTCTGTCAATCCCACACTCCTAACTTATCCCTGCCTCCCCTTTTTCCTCTAGTAACTGTAAGTTTGTTTTTGAAGTTCTCATTTTTTTTTAGAACTGTTTTTTTCTGTTCAGCTTGTATGATTTTCATTATTCTGTTTTCCATGTCTCTGATCCATTCCTCTGTATCATCTAATCTACTGTTGATTCCTACTAGTATATATACATATTTTTTATTTCAGTTACTATAGTCTTTACCTCTTTTTGGCTCTTCTTTTCATTTTCTAACCATCGGCTAAACTTCTCACCATGTTCATCCATTCTTCTCCTGAGTTTGTGGAGCACCTTTATGATCCTTACCTTGAGTTATTTATTGGATGAGATTGCTTATCTCCACTTTGCTTAGTTCTTCTAGGGGTTTTATCTTGCTTCCTTAGTTTAGAACATAGTTCTGTCTTTCCTTTGTGCCTAATTCTCTATGTTTGTCTCTGTGTATGAGGTGGGTTGGTTATGTGTTCTGAGCTTGGACAAGTACCCCCATGTAGCTGATGTTCCACAACAGCAGTGGACTCCCATGTGGGGGCCAGTCACATGGTGTAGGGTGCCTCCTCTGCAGCCTGCATGGCCCTTCTGTGGTGGCAGGGCCAACTACTTTCGGTAGGCTGGCAGGCAAGGCCTGGTATGCACGAGCAGAGCTGGTGCCAGTCTGCTGGTGGGGAGAGTGCTGATGGGAGCCGGCGGGGGTTGGGGGGACTCCAAAATGGTGCTTGTCAGCACCAGCGTCCTTGTGGTCAAATAAGTTCCCCCAAATGGCTGCCCCCAGTATCTGTGTTCCCACTAGGAGTCCCAGTTGCCTCCTGTCCCCCTGGGAGGCTCTCCCAAATTAGCAAGGAAATTTGACCAGGCTCCTTTCAAATCACTGCCCATATGCTGGGACTCGGGGCATGTGAGATTTTGTGTGCACTCTAAGAGTGGAGTCTCCATCTCCCACAGCCCTCTGGCTCTCCTGAAAGGAAGATCAGAGCCAGATGTTCTGGGGGCTTGTCTTCCTGGTGAGGGGTCTCTGGACTGGGGAACCTGCTGTGGGTCTTGAACCTCTCCCTCTTTGGGAAGGATTATCCTATAGTTGTGATGATCCTCCCATTTGTGGGCTGCCTGCCTGAGGTTGTAGGTCTTGACTGTACTATGCATCTGCCTCTCCTTACCATCTCATTGTGGTTCCTTCTTTGTATCCTCAGTTGTAGAAAATGTTAGTCTGTTAGTCTTCAGGTTGTTCTCTGTAAATAGTTGTTAATTTTGGTGTGCCCATGGAAAAAGGTGAGCTCAAAGGCTTGCCATCTTGGCCCCATCTCTACCCTTTCCAAATTTAAACAAATTATTTTGGACATATACATTTTACCTCCATGGGAAAATGTTTTCTTCCAAGTCTATATTATATTGGGGTAAAAAAGTAAGGGTAGAAAAGTAAGGGCAGGAATTCAGGTTTTGACAGGAGTCAGTATATTTCAAAGAAGACAAGGAACAGTGAATGTCAAAATCCCCTGAGAACAGAACTGAAAGCTGAAAATCGTCACATGTGCTTTTTAGGTTGAGTCTCTCTATGCTAATCTACATTTGTAAAATGGCCCCTCATCTCCCAGTGACCCTGGAGGTAGGACCCAGCAAGCAGAGTTCAGGCCCACTGTAAATGTCCACTGCAGTGTTAAGTACTGCCGAGATAGAAAAGCAAAGTAAAATTTCAGTAGCTACCAAAAAATAGGAAAATCTACTTAGAGGCAGTGCCACATAGAGGTTAAAAGAGTAGAATTTAGAACCATGGTGCTAATCATCAACCCCAGCATCACCACCACACTAGCAAGCCACTCTCCGTCTCAGAGCCCAGGCTGCATGCACGTCAAGGGCTCAGCACTGGGCCTGGCACACAAGGTGCTCAGCAAAGGTAAACTATGACTGTGGCTATTTCATTATTTTTAAGCTGTGGATCTGTCTTTGCATGGACCTCATTTTCCTTTAGGACTTCTTTCTCTGCACCCACAGCGTTTAGCATCCCATGGCATTAGGTCTTCAACCAGCATTTATACCTACTGATCACAGGTGGGTAGCATAGTCAGAGGGGTGTTATTTGATTCAGTCCTGTGCTGCCTGAACTCTAGAGACTTGTGGGCTTGGTCTGTGGGAAGGGAGTCCCACCCAGGGGAGGGTGAGAACTGTGGTCCAGAAGAACTCAGAACAGGGAGGAGGAATGGCTTTTCAGGCTCTGATGAGCTGAGTCAGTAGTTGTGTCTTCATATGTCATTTATTAGATACCCAAATACAACAGGTTTTGCTTTTTCTGTACCACTGCTGCCATCCATGAGCCCAAAGTAAGTCAGAGTATCTGAAAACTCCAATAGTTAACTAGTAAAGTACAATGAATAACCCCAGTTCTCACCTACTAAGAGGCCTCCATTTGAACCTCCATTAATAGTCAGCCTCTTGGGAGACGTGTAACCTTCCTTGATAAGATATTCAGCAGCACACTGAAAGTCATCAAAGCAGTTTTGTTTGTTGGCCAAGATACCACCTATAACGTGCCAAAATGAAAGATAAGTTAATTAACAAAATACTAAAAAAAAAAGAATCAGCGAAAACATTTTAACCTAAGAGGAATTCAAATGATGATAAGGCATAGTTTCAACTACTGATCAACTTAAACACAATGAGCTAACACTACATTTAGAAAAATTTATGCACTATGGAAATCCATCATGAGTACCACAACTGCTAATCCATATGGTGCCTTTGTATTTTTCTAAAACCTCTTAGAACTTAGATGGCAAATGCCCCAAAGGGAACAGATGATCTGTTATGATGTCAGACAACCATGAGAATAAAAACGAGAAAGCATGTCATCAACACAAACTTGTGTTCTGGGAGGAGCTGGACTCACGGACACACGACTTGGAGCAGAACTGAGTCCTCCATGGGCTCCACAGAGTATATGACGATGGAGGTGGGCTCACTGCCTCTTCCCTGGGAAGATGAAAGTGCTCTGCACAGAGGGGCTCATATCTCACCTCTCCTCTCTGCAGGACTTTGAGATGGGTAAGTGATTTTGAGAACTAAAGCTCTTCAATTTTGCTCTTGGCTATTTATTCAAGAACTTAAGTAGGAATTTGGAGAAGGGAATGGCAACCCACTCCAGTATTCTTGCCTGGAGAACCCTATGAAAAGAGGAGCCTGGAGGGCTTATAGTGCATAGGGTGGCAGAGTCTTGACACGAGTGCCTCACAAACACAAGTAGGAATTCGGTGATTAGGTGGGGGAATGTTGCTGCACAAAGTAGCTTATTACTTTTAGTCTTTGTTGGCCCTGCACCATGCAGGGTCTTCCCCTGCCAAGGACTGAACTCATGCCCTGCTTCAGCAGAACTGCAGATTCTTAACCATTGGACCACCAGGGAAATCCCTAGTTTCTCTAGTCTTTTTTTCTCTCCAGTCTTGAATGAAGAGGATCTCAAACATCTCCCCAGAGAATCTCCGCTTTCTCGTAGCCAAATGAACCCATTAAGAGAAGAACATCTGTAAGGTCTTAGAACATCTAAAAATAAAGGCCAAAAGTCAAAGTCATGCTCTCAAAGGAATGGATACCTGAAATAACTGCCTATGAAATGAACAAAAAGCAGACATAGACCTGACTAGATATTTGAGATTAAATATAACCATCTTTGCAGAAATTCAATTAAGGATGAAGCAGTGCTACTGAAGAAATTTTTTCATATCAAAACAAATGTTATTAAGATTTTAATAAGAAATTATCAGTGAATTAGAATAGCTAGGATAACTTAGTTTCCAGGAATAATATAATTTTGGATATATGACTATATTTTTTAAAGGGCATTAAATTTTAAAACTCAATTAACAGAATGGAATCTAGATTTATCAATGTTCAATATGACAGGGTCTAACTGAAAAGGTCCATTTGGGGTCCTTTCACTGCCTAAATTGGGAGAAAGTCTATGATCAATCTAAACACAGGTAAGCAACTTTCAGCTTCAGTCAAGCTGCAAACTTCCCTCCCCCCAAGGCTTTTGGAAAATAACTTGGTCAACTTTCTCATCTCTGTATTAAATATAACCAAGACCAAGGGAGGCACTCTTCCCTATCAGAGCTCAGTGGACCACCTAAGGGACAGAAGAATTTTATGGTGAAGAACTTGGGTCCTTTGAGAAGGCCACAGTGTCAGAAGTCCATGCAGGTAGGTGTTTAAGTGTGTACATGAAAAGTTTTAAACCAGAAAATCGGGTGAATCAAGGGCTCCAGACTTAGCATAATGGTTTGGGATGTAAATCAAACATATGGTATGTTGAGATTTTATTTTTAGTCTCCATTTCTTAGTCATCTCTTAATATCACAGTTTCACAGTATGATTTTAGTGTAACTAAACTCTAATATCAAGTCCAAGTCAAACTTATACAATAAATTCTATGCTGTTTCAAATACAATGACAATCGATAAAGCCTTCAGGGATGACACCTGGTAGCAGTTGGCCCAACAATGGCTGGGGCCCCATGTGTTCACTGGGGACATTCACTCTTGCTAAGATGCTCAAATAGTTTGCTGTCTAACAAACATTGGTCCTTGGGGGTGTGTGCTGAAGACCTAGGGGTCAGTTCTGGGCCTTTCCTGCCTCCTGACACCTCATAGTTACTTAGGAAGAATTCTCTTTACAGATCTACCCTCATCTTTGTTGATCTTATTTGATGCAGCACACCAGAGCCTCTGGCCTCAGGAGGCAGAGAAGAACAAGTAGGTTTATGGATCTGAAGGGTGGTCTTGGATGCTCTTTCCTGTGGAAGAAGGGCCCCCTTGCCTGGTGCTGCCCCATCAAGCCCAGGCACTGGGGTCCGCCCTTGGGCCTGCAGACTGTCTTTTACATAATGGCTGATGTCGAGAGGGGAGTGAAGGTGCCTCCCCCAAACACAGGAATAAGGCAATGGAAGAGCATCTTTTGCAAGTTATTGATTCATCTATACATTTCAGATACACACAAGCCTGGGAGACAGGGCATGCTCCATATAGAAAAGGAAAAGACAGGGCTTGAAAAATAAAGACTGCCATAATGTTTTTAATTTCCTCAAGCAACTAGATCCCATGCTTCAGGAGGCCAGAGACTGAGTCGTTAAAACCAGAGAAGAATTAACAACTGCGTTGAGTTTAATAAAAACTGCACACGAGAGAGTCCCAACAGTAACGCGAGGGGGGATGCTATTTGTTAGCAGTGTTGGAAAACTTGGAGAAAACAAGCAAAAGATGCCCAAACTGGGACTAGGAAAGCTCTATTTTAGAGAGATCTTTTCTCTTAAGAGAAAATAACCTGGTTTTGCAGTCTGTTTTAAGAGAGTGTGGCTTTCACTGTTTAGCATTATCTGGCTAACAGAGGACACAATAAATACCAAAAGTTATCCCCCAGACTCACTTCTGACAGTGATAGATAAAAACGTACCCCATATATTGCTAAAAAAAATTGATTATGGTATGAAGGGGATGCTTCTGAAAAATATCTACTTCATTAAAATAGACTGCAAAGGAAAATGTGAAAAGACTGAGCTGTTAATTTAAACAGACACTGAAACTACAGTTTCAATTTAGAAAGGCGGGGATACTGCCAGCAGTGTGTCTGGAAGCATCCTTATTTTTCATCTGTCTTGTCTCTTCTGCTCCTAACCCCTTGGCTAGATTGCACCATATTTGTGTTTCTGCAGAGAACACGCCTCACCTTTATGCCATGTCTCTCCGTATTCGCCACCTCCTCTGATGTTGGCCACTGCAAGGACACCACCCATGTGTCTCACGAAGATGAGCCTGGACACACTGTGAGATGGTAGAAGGGTTAACTGCCATGAAGTGCCCGGCGAGGATCGCAATGGCTCTCTCCACCACACACGTACCCCTGAAGACACTCCACACGTGGTACCAGCTGAACGGGAGCCCAGTGCTTACATATTTCACTTAAATCAAGCAGTGTAAAACTTCTGACTGATTACCTGCAAAGCTCAGACATTTTCACGAGCATTCAGTATACCTCACTTTGAACAACTGTCTTGGCAAACAAAACACTGCCAACCCACCTGACCCAGCCCTGGCGTGAACACCCAATACTCGCTCCTGCTACACCATTTTTTCCAGTATCTTTCTCCAAACTAAGTTGGAAGAAAGAAAGAAAGCTCTTTCTGAAGTATGAATTTTACACAGGTTTCTCAGAGATTTACATGTTAAACTAGGTGTGAGAGAGACAGAAGAGATCAAGGACACAGACCAGAAACCAAGAATGGAGTGCCCAGGGCTAGAGGATGTTTTCTAGAAACAAACAGAAGAAACTATAGCACAAAGCTTCTTTACAAAAATTAGATTTTATGTTTTCCTCTTTCTCTTTCCACTGACCCTAACAGTATTAGTACTGAGGTTATTTCTCTGCTTGCTGTAACTGAAATTAATTTTGCTTTGAAAACTACTTCTGAAATTTTATCATTCCTTCTTTCAGGAACTGGGGAAATGACAGGCTTCAGCAGCCTGAGGCTCTGGATGGTCTGGGTGCTAACTTCCTGGATGCTGAAGATCAGAGGAAGGAGAGCTGAGGTAGGTGATCAGACCAGACACTCATGGGGTCTTTACTTCAACATTTTTCCTACACCTTGAATGGTCTCTGCTGAAACTACCAGCATATCCAGTGGCTCAGAAAAGCAAATGTGTAAGTACACTTCCTTACTCATCACCCAGCACAGAACAGGCTTAATAAATACACACAATGAACAAAGACAAGATTTGTGGGGACCAAGGGAAAGGGGTTCAGGTGCAGACAAAGTCTAGACCAGCCTCTGGCTTCTCCTACTATTTGAAGAAGATCAGATACACAGAGGTGCCACGCTTACCTGTAGTTGGGTGTGATAGATATGTTGAAGCCACCATAGCCGTATAGGAAAGCAGGGTGAGAGCCATCCAATTTTATGCCCTTTTTATGCACGATGAACATTGGAATCTTTGTACCATCCTTGCTAGGGTAGAAAATCTAGAACAAAAGAAAGCAGAGTAGTTAGATTTCACATTCCTGAGTAAGCACTTGAATGCTTTTACATGGGAAAAGTAGGTAGTAAATTTTTTAAGATGCAGAGTGGCACAGTGAAAATTCAGTACCACTGAAGGGCTGGGTGATGACAAAGCATATTTCAGTTTTTATGGAGACAGTGTGGAATAGTGAACTCAGGCAGACTTGACTTTGAATTCTTATTCACTGTCAAAAGCTAGGTGACCCCAGGCGAGCTGTCTGTTCTCAGCCTTATTTCTTTATCCCTAAAATGTGGCTGTCATGCCCACCTCTTAGGGTCTCCACAAGGCCCAACTAAGCAAAGAAGCATTCAGTTCTCTGCTCCTGAGCATCTCCCCCCTCCAGCGCTGGAAAGTCAGATTTGGCTCTTCTGCCAAACAGTCCAATTGAGGAAGACAATTTCTCTAGGAGAGACAGTTTATATTCAACCTACTCTTTAAATGTTAAGACACTCGACTCTTCATTTTTCTATGTTCACCTACTAAATAAACGTTAGCAACAACAAAATGCGTGTGAGCTTTATAGAGTAAATGAGGAACAACACAGAAATCCTATTATTTTGATTAAACAATGACACTTTCTCCAGTATTGATAACGAAGCCTCATCAAACCTTCCTGAATCTGGACATACTCAGGCAAGTTCAGTTAACATTTCTAGATTCATTACATTTTTGGTAAAAGAAATAAGAGAAAAAGGATTAGCAAGAGAACGTGAAATGCTATTTAAACATTAAGACACTCAAAAAGCATTAAGTCACCCAAAGCTGATGATGGCTTGTTCCAGACAAAAATCTGTAAACAGCTTTCTCTTTGGGGAAACATGGTGTCTTTATCCCAAATGACACCTATAAAGTGCCCCAGCTTAGAAACATCTTTCTAATAACTTCACAGTCAAAGACACAAATGTCTATAGTCACTGTAACTTGGAGCCTTGTATCCAAGGCTTTTTAAGGTAGCAGTTCTACTGTAGAAAATTGCCACAAAGTCTTTGGAAACAAATAGTGAGGGGTGGGAAGGAGAGAAATACTGAGAGTACATAAATTTGGTCGTTAAGGAATCATGGAGAATACACTGCAGAGTTCAAAATCATTCAACGGGACAGAGTCTTATTTAAAGTTACTGAGTGCCAGTTAGCAGCCACTAATAGAGAATAACT
The DNA here is from genome assembly GCA_006410635.1 of Cephalophus harveyi. Taxonomy (NCBI): domain Eukaryota; kingdom Metazoa; phylum Chordata; class Mammalia; order Artiodactyla; family Bovidae; genus Cephalophus; species Cephalophus harveyi. The sequence continues at coordinate 388,128 of SJYT01011278.1, forward strand.
GTGTGGGCAGGACAAGCAAATGCAGTGGCAGAGGAACAAGTGATGGCCTGGGGTGATGCTCGAACACACAGGGCCCTCCATCAGGAGTGATCTAACCACAGAGGCAGCCACATGCAGGAGCGAACGGTCTCACATGATTCTGCCTTAACGAATACAGCTGCCTCCCAACTTCCCACCTGCCCTCCAACCCTGGCCCCACACCTATCCCCTCTTTGGCCCATCTGAGCTCTCTTTAGGCCACGGCCCCTCTGCACCAGCCAACTGCACTGGTGCACCTCTGTCCCCACTAAGCTCTCAGGCCCTCCTCTTTGCTACCATCTGGAGGAGGATTTCCAGTGCCTGAACTGGTCTGTTCCCATCTGTTTCCAAGACAAACGAACACAATCCAAAGCACAAAGGCTCTCTTATGCCTGTAGCTGCAAAAAATGTACCCAAGCCCTAAGCTGCTGGGGTTCACATGTTAAAATAACAACATTGTAAACACTGTCCCAAAGTGAAAGAGCACTGCGAGGATGATTACAACAGTATCATCTTCAAGACAACTCCTTAAAAGAAGGTTAGTTCAGACTTGAACATACACACTTAATACATATGTATACAGATTTTTTCAAATTTCTCTATATAGACACAGAAAAATATGCCATTTCATTTCATCTATGGAATGGCAACTGATAATAAACCTTTACTTGAGGTTGAGGAATCCCGCCCGTGACAAGGTCATGCGGAAGGAAGCCTGGCAAATGCAAGGTCGTGATCAGGTTTCAGGGGTTCCCCCTGGAATTTCCCAAGCATCCACCCCCCAAAGAATAAGAATCTGCCGGCCTTTGTACTCTGCTTTTCCACTCTTCTGATATTCTCTGGAAAAGTCAATTCATGGCTTTAGTCTTCTGCATTTAAAAGGGATGTTTCAGTTAAAGCCCCTCTGATAACTCTCTAGCTTGCCTAACAGGTTCCCGAGACTTCTTACAGCTTGTGAATTGCTTACAGCCCCCAACTGCGAGAGGCACAAAGCTTAAAAGCATCTTAAGGAAACAGAGCCTTTTCTAAAGAGTTAAAAATTACATTGGTGACAGTTTTCACCGTTGACTCAATGACTGCTGCCAGGCCTCCATATTCTTTATCTTTTAGGCACCTGGGAGGATGTTAATCAATGTAAACGGGATATGGGAAGAGATAGATAGTAGTTTTGATGTTAGCAACACTAGACTTTTGAGTTAATTACTTTTCTTTGTTATATATCACTGCACTCCTCTTGTGTCCTTGCTATGTAAGAATGTAACTTTATTTAGTGCTTTCTGAGAGTGGCACCAGACTTTGGGAAGATCAACACAAATAAGTCTTCTGGTTGACAAACCCTTATCAGGAAAAAGGTTGTAAAATGTTAAATTGGCTCTCTGGCTAGAAGACATGTAAATCACCTAAGACTTGTGTATACAATTAGGTATGCAGAGAAAAAAGCCTGGTTTTGATAAGAGTCAGGGCTGCTGACGCCGCATAATTTTGTATTACCCATTGATCTCTATGTACAGTCAAGGGTATATAAGGAGACTCTAGACAATAGAAGATGGGATCAGTAGCTGGACTGGTTTTCCCCCGTGTCTCCTCTTTCTACTTTAATTTCAGGCTGAATTCCCATCTGGAGCGGGCGGCTCATCATGTCTACTTACTTGCCCTGGCTTTTAAGATCTGGGAGAGAGAGAGCCCAAGGCGGGGCACTCTCCGATATTCAAACGGGCGCCGGTGGCCTAACGTAGATGGTGCAAGCTCCTTGTCCGGAGTTTTATTAGCTTAGCCCGTAAACCAAGTTATTCAGCCTCTTTTTCTCCCTTACTATTTTCTGGCCGAATTCCCATTTGGTGCAGAGGTACCCACCAAGCCTGCTAATTTTGCCTGGGCTTCTAAGATCGGACCGGGGGGGCCTCAGTGCCTCCTCTCCCTCGGAAGAACGGGAAGACGCCTGCGGCTTACGTAGGTGGTGATTCGTATTTCATGCAAACCAAGTTATTCGGCCTCTTTTATCCTACTATATTATTTCTTCCTAATCTAATCTAATATTAATAAATAAGTTTTCCTCGCCGACGCCGTCCACCCTTCGAATCACCCTGGATCCACCGGGGCTGGACCCCGGCAACTTTCATTCCAAAACTCAAACAGGGACTCTGTATCAACCTGGAGGGGTGGGATGGGGAGGGAGAATGGAAGGAGGTTCAAAAGGGAGGGGATATATATACATATATACACACCTATGGCTGATTCATGTTGAGGTTTGACAGAAAACAACAAAATTCTGTAAAGCAATTATCCTTCAATAAAAAAATAAATAAACTTTCATTACAACATTCAGTCCCTTATATTTCTCTGGCTCTGTCAGCCTGCCTTGGGTTTTCTTGCCCAGCTTGTGACCCTTAGGGTGACCCTTGTCACCCTTAAAGTATCACTAATGCCTGAAATCCTCTAATTCTAACCTAACCACCTGGGCTCCTTTTCCTCCTCTGGACTGCTGGGCACTCAGCAAGTGCCAATTCACTTAATTACAGAGGAATAATAGTTGAACTCATGGGCTCTGACTTTATGCCTTTTTTTCTTTCCACATAAATGAATCACTTACGTTTTTTTCTTGACTTGTCCTTGCTATATCTTCCCCAAATGTCTTTCTTACACTTTTTTCGAATCAATTCCAGAGTAGCTGTTTCCAGTGTTTTCCGTTTTCCTCCATTCCAAGCACCACCCGTTTGCATCTGCTGCTCTCTGGAGCTGGCTTTGCCTATCTTCATGCGAGTCATCTGTCTGCTGGCTTCTTGAAAAACCTTCTGCCACCTTCATTCACCCTCTGAACCCAGAAGGGTTCACTACTACTGCACTTTTCTGATCACCACAAATTTTTCTTTTTGTATTGTCTCCTTTTCCTTGGCATACAAACAAATTCAAATTTCTTCTGTCCTATATAACAACAAAGCCCCAAGTCTTTTGCACCACCCTGTCTGCCCCTCAAGCTAAATTTCCATCTCCTGCTTCCTTCCCTATCCATGGTAACCTACACCCACAGCCCACACCTGCCTGCCTCCTTCAGGACCATCCCCACCACCGCCCTTTCAAAGGGCATCGGTGAGTGTTTTTGTCTTTGCCTCTCCATCCGTACCTCTTCCCTAGTGGTGTAGATCCTTCTGAACTTTTTCACATGCTTATAGAGATGTATCTATTTACACATATTCACATACACAGGTTATTATTAAATGGCGGTACATAATAAAATCAGGCGAATGTTGGGATAAAACTTATTCTGCTTCTCCCCAGTCAGCTATATATTATGGAATTCTTTCCAGGTTAAGATACACAAACTTAAAACTTCACTAAAAAAACTTCATAGTATTTAACCATGTAACAAGCTTATTTAACCATTTTGCTCACCAAAAGCTATTCAGACTATTCTTTTTCTGTTGTTAACAATGATGGAATAAATCTCTTTTACATAAAAGGGATTATATACTCATGACTTCTGTAGGATATATTCTTAGACATGAGATTGCTAGATCAAAGTGTACATGCATTAAAAAATTTAACAGGGGAATTAGAGTCAAGGTGGCAGAACAGGAAGATGTGCAGTTCGCCTCTCCCACAAGTACATCAAGAACACATCTACAAATGAAACAGTTCTCACAGAGCACCTGCTGAACACTAGCAGAGGACCTCAGATGGCTAAGAGGCCAAGAAAAGTTCCTGCACAACCAGGCAGGATGAAAGGAAGAGAAAAAGGGAGTGAGACAGACCCTGCACCCCTGGATGGGGGAACTGGAGGAGAGGAGAGGCTCCCACACTCAGAGACGCCTCCTCACCAGTGGGGAGACCAGCTGGGACACACAGGGAGCTTTGGAGGAGAGCACAGCAACTGACCTGTGGCAGGCAGAACAGAGTAAGACTCCCACGGGTGGTCTGTGCCACACAGATGGCTGAAAAAGCACATGAAAAGATGCTCCACATCATGAATTACTAGAGAAATGCAAATGAAAACTACAACAAGGCATTGCCTCACAGCAGTCAGAATGGCTATCGTCAACAAAATCTATAAACAATGGGTGCTGGAGAGGGTGTGGAGAAAGGGAACCTCCTGCACTGATGGTGGGAATGTAAATTGGTACAGTCACCATGGAGAACAGTATGGAGGTTTCCTAAGAAACTAAAAACAGAACTACCATATGATCCAGCAATCCCACTCCTGGGCATCTGTCTGGAGAAAACCACAATTCAAAAAGAAGGTTCACTCCAATGTCCACTGCACCACTATTTACAATAGTGAAATAAGAAAATAACCAAAATGGCCATCAAAAGAGGAATGCATAAGGAAGACATGGTATATAAACACAACGGAATACTACTCAGCCATAAAAAAGGACAAAATGCCATTTGCAGCAACATGGATGACCCTAGAGACTGTCATACTGAGTGAAGTAAGTCAGAGAAAGACAAATATTGTATGATGCTGCTCATATGTGGAATCTAAAAAAAAAAAAGAGAGATACAAATAGACTTATTTACAGATAAGAAGTAGTTACAGATGTGGAAAACAATCTTCTGATTACCAGAGGAGAAAAGGGCGAAGGGATAAATTGGGAGACTGGGACTGACATATACACACACTATATATAAAATAGATAACTAATAAGGACCTACTCTGCTCCTACTTAATACTATGTAATGACTTATATGACCCAAAGAGTGGGTGTATGTATATGTATAACTGACTCATTTTGCCATATGGCAGGAAGAAATACAACATTGTAAATCAACTATATTCCAATTTAAAAAAACTCAATAGATTCTGGGAAATAATTTTCTAAAGATGGTGTGTCAACTTAAGCTCCTAATGACAGTAAGTGTCAATTTCTTATTAGTAATTGATGTTAAGATGGATTTTAATTTTTGTTGGCCTAGTAGACAAACATTATCTATTGTTTTAAGATTCAGTTTTTAAATTAGCAAACATTTTCATCTTTTTACTGGTCATTTTATATCTCTTCCTCAGAGAAAAAAGTGTGCCTACCCTTTTAGTGTGCTTTCTTTTCTGAACAATTAACAGACACTCTTCTTACATTAAGGGTTCAGTTCAGTTCAGTCGCTCAGTCGTGTCTGACTCTTTGTGACCCCATTTATCTTTTTTTCTGCCATATATTCTGTTTGTATTTCCTCTCACTCTATAGCTGGTTTTTAAAGTTTCTTTGTGGTATCTTGAATATAGACAGACAGCACATATATAGATAGGACTCCATCATCCCAACTATAAAAGCACTGTCTATATTTTCATTTTGAATTTTTTACATTTATAGTTATAATCCATATAGTCTGTTTATATATATATATATATATTTTTTTTTTTTCTTTTTACATATAGTCTGGTATCTACTTTTCCCCAAATAGTCAACTATTATACATCATTTAATGAAGAGTAGTTCTTTTCCCCACTGTTTAGAAATGCCATGTTCAAACTGGTATCTTCCCAGGCCTTATCCGTTTTGATCCCTATCTGGCAACTACTTCTTTGGCTTCCTGTGTGGAGTACCTAAATCTTTTTTAACCTTTCTAACTGATCCATTACTAGGTCTTCTTCCTGCTGCCAAGTGCTACTGTTTTGCACTTTTCTATCTGTGGTGTTCTTTTTTCTCTCTGCAAACTCCCCACCTGCCATCTCAGAGAGCTCCAGTGAACTGCTGTGCTAGGACCTCCACATCCCTATCTGCAGATCCCCGTGATCAGAAAGGCCCTCAGGGTGCTCGCCGCTGAGGGCTGAGATCGCGCGTGGCCGTGGCCTGGCCACATCCCCGAGGTGACGTGCTCTAGGTGCAGGTTCCTCTTCAGGGCTCTCATTTCAGCAGGTAGCAGCAGTCTCTTCATTCACTGTCTCCTCAGCCACCCGACTGCCAACTCTCAGAATCAGAATCTTGTACCAAGAACCCCACACCCAGGCACTCACTCAGTCCTTTCTCTTCTCAGGCCTCCTCGCCATGGTGACCCTGCTCAGAACCTCTGCCGCACTAGCCTCAAACCCACCTGCTGTTCCTGGCTCCTCTCACTAGCTACAGTGAAGCTATGGGAGAAGCAGTACAAACCTCAAACTATTATTAGTAACATACAATGACCATAATGTACTTTATACATTTATGTGCTACAAAAGCCATTACTGCTTGATGAGGAGGCAACTGCTGAAGCTTGAACCCACAGGCTATTTTCAGTAGTTTATTGCTACAACACCACCCAGGCTCAGGCTAAAAAGCAAAGAGACTTACTTTTCCCCCTCATAACTGTAACCAAATGAGAGCAAGCTGACAACCCACATCCATTCTTTCTGTCCACTGTGGGCGCAGCCCTTTGATGGAATGCCGAAGCCATAAAGAAACCCTTAACGGACAGGACAACAAAGTGCTCACGTAGGATCCAGCAGACATCCACTTGTGTAACAGAAAGGGTCTGTCTGTCATCCAGGGCCCACGGCTCATCACGTGACGGGTCTTCCCCGTTCCCGTCAGCAGCAGAGCAAATGGTTCATGTGACAGATCCAGTTCAACCAGGAGCCTGTGACACCAACGTTAGCACCAGGGTCTTTCCCCTGGCACACCTGTCCACCTTCACAGACGCTGCTGCTGCTGCTGCTAAGTCGCTTCAGTCGTGTCCGACTCTGTGCGACCCCTTAGACGGCAGCCCACCAGGCTCCCCCGACCCTGGGATTCTCTAGCACCACTGAAGAATCTAAGAATGTCTTTGGAAACATCTATGAGACCACTAAGAGGGACTAGGCATTTTGATACACAACAACCTTCATCAGGGACCCCACAGATGAAAAAGAAACATCATGGCAGCAGTTTAAAGCCACAGTTAGTTCCAGACATTGGTAAGCCGACCAAAGATCAATCAGAAACAGACGTTAGAAAGCTTCCTTCCTAAATTCTGAGTTCCTCCCCTTTAAAATTTATATACTTCATTTTGGAGACTTTCACAGCAGCATAATGACGTTAGTCTACATTTGAAACCAAGAACATGTGCACAACCAGGCAATAAGGAATCACATTCTCTGGGAAGTCCACGCTATTCCTTGATAGAGGACAGAGATGGGTATTTTTAAGTAGTCACAAGACTGTGCTGCCTGGGAAAGAAAGTTGGTGTCAGCTTTTTCTCAGCCCTGGGTGATCACTCCAAATTCTGGGGATTCAAGCTGTGTCAGATACAAGGAGAGACTGTCATTCTGGGACCTCATCTAGTGGGACACCCCACCTTATTTTACAAAGGACAAACCCAAGATCCATAAAGATAAAGTACCAGCCAAGGTAACACTGCCAGTTTATATAAAATTACCACCAAGTCCCCGGCCAGAGTTTCTTCTACTCTGTTACAAAGTAATTCACTTCAAGCTATTACTTCCTTATAAGTAATTACCCCAAATTTTGCAACTATTAGAAACTTTGTCATAGATTCTTCCCACCCCCAAGACAATGATTACTATACTCTAGGGAATTCAAGGGACAAATACTCTGGCAAAGGTACTGTGCTTTCTATTGCTTTTTTGTTTTTGTTACCCTCTTGAAAAGGAGACTCACTGAAGCATGTCAAAAGCCTTATTCCAGTTACAGGGGTTATTGTTTATTATTTCTGTTTTAAGCAGAATAAGCCTGCTTGGAAAGATGATCCTTCTCAAAACAGTCATCAGTGTACAACCTTGAGGACAGATTAAACAATAATACAAATCTGACTATGTCTACTAAAAAACTCAGTTTCAATAGTAAAATACAAATTCACTTCAGAAAGGAAACAATGCTTGAGAGAACCATAAGAAAACCCCACTGCTAAGTAATCAATTTAAGGCAGCTTCTAATTTTGCGTGTTAAAACTCATTATTCCAGTGAATGATTGTTTAACAGAGAGCTCACAGATCTTGAGTTGAATCTTTTAAATTAAAAAACTCTTGAGGAAAAGACAGGAAATGTCAGAAATGAACCATCTCTACTGTCAGAGTGACTGGGCACAGGTATTCCCAGATAGAAGGTGGTTTTCCCTGGACCACAGGTGCCTTCACACATGGATCTGGTTTCATATAATAGATAAATAGAAACATCTTCCTTTAAAGGAAAAGGAGGAGCAAGTGAACATAACAAATGAAGGGAACATTACTGTTCTTCAAGAGAATGAAAAGATCAGCTCTCCATGCTGAAGTGATTACTTTTCTGGAGATAATACAGTTTGTAATAAGATCAGTTTTACTAACATATTCAAACGTATGCAGCCATCTAAGGCCCCCACACAATCTTCACCCCCACAGTGAACCTGGTGCAGATTCGGTGCTCTGTGAGCCAAACACCAGGACTCTCGTTATCACTGGTAATGGAATGTGCCCATCCACAGAAGATGAAGGAAAACTGTAAAGGGCAAGCCCTCCACAGAGAAGGACGTCTGGTGATAGCAACTCCTAATTTTAGAGCCTGACAGGTTGAAAGGAGAATGTTCATAAAAGGGAGCTGAGCTTCCCTTTCCATCAGGCTTGACAGAGGCCACTTGTGTGGCCTGTGCTAAGTGTGGCAAATACATGTGATGAGGAGCAGAGCTGCTCAGAAGTGCCACACTCAACGCCAACAGGAAGCAAGGCACACCCAAAGAACTGGGCAGAAGGCAACCTCTCTGCCTGGACTAGCTTGTAAAACAAGGACACAAAGGACTTCGGAAGGTACTGCACATTTCTGTGCTGGGCTCGGGTTAAAAATACTAACCTGACATTCGAAGCTTGTAATCCCATCTCTTTTCCAGACTTTTAACTTTGGAGGAGTGGGGAGGAGTTTGAATCACCTTTGGGCAGGAAATATTAGGGGAAGTGTTTATTCCACATTGCTTTACTCTGCTTTCCAAAGGATGGTTGGACATTTTTGTGACACTGGAGATTTTAAAACCTTCCATGGGGCACCTCAGTGACCACAAAATTGTTCTATTTAAAGATCTATTATAATTTTGGGGACATTTCTTGCTAAGTGCTACACACATGATTTCTGCAGAAACGTTCTGGCTCTCAAAGGCGTGGCCATCTGTACCTTGGAGTAATAGACCTATTCCCAGTCTCAAACTGCAGCAAGAAGTGAAATAGAAAGTGGAAGGTTCTAAACCCGAGGACAGACAGACAGCAGTAGAGTCACAAGTGGAGCATGGCACTCTGTTGAGTGCTTACAGTTTAGAGGTAAGTGCATGTGTGCTCCGGAGAAGGCAATGGCACCCCACTCCAGTACTCTTGCCTGGAAGATCCCATGGACGCAGGAGCCTGGTGGGCTGCAGTCCATGGGGTCGTGAAGATTTAGACACGACTGAGCGACTTCACTTTCACTTTTCACTTTCGTGCATTGGAGAAGGCAATGGCAACCCACTCCAGTGTTCTTGCCTGGAGAATCCCACGGACGGGGGAGCCTGGTGGGCTGCTGTCTCTGGGGTCGCACAGAGTCAGACACGACTGAAGCGACTTAGAAGCAGCAGCAGCAGCACGTGTGCTCAGGTGTGTCCGACTCTTCGTGACCCCATGGACTGTAGCCCACCAGGCTCCTCTGCCCATGGGATTTCCCAGGCACGAATACTGGGGTGGGTTGTCATTTCCTACTCCAGGGGATCAAACCTGCATCTCCAGCACTGGCAGGCAGATTCTTTACACTGAGCCACCTGGGAAGCCCTAGTTTAGAGGTAGTCAGGTATTTTAAGGTAAAAAGACAGGGGCTATGACTTGTTTGCAGAACATAAGACCCACCTTCAACTCTACTGCCCTGATCTCCTTGTCAGGGCAAACACACAGACATTTTCATAAAATGTCTGAAGGTGAAGGATCTTCTAACTGAATGGTTCAGAGAAAGCAGCTTCTGTTTTTCTAACCAGCATTGTTCCCAAGGTCCTCTCACAGAATGCATACGGTGCCCTATGAGGCTCACCACATGGTCTTTAGGCTGCATGCAGGAGGTATGTGTGTTTGTCCCGTTCTTCATGAAAACAGCATGATGAGTCATCCTCGGGGGGTTACAAGCACTGCAGTGTGTATGTTCAATAAGCATTTGTTGAATGAATAAATGAGCTAGAACTGCATATTAAACACTCTGATCCTACCAGCCTGCCTCAGTTTCCGAGGTTCAAAGTCATCTTGGGTGCCTCTCACACATCATCTCACCTATCCCTGCCTATCCACATGGCGGCCTTGTCTCTCAACAGGACTCTTGTTTCCAGTCTTTGGATGCCTGTTACCATATTAATCTCCTCAAGATAAAAACTAATGCTCCTCTTAACCCAGGTCACTCCCCTACTGAAAACACGCAATGACTCTCCACTGTCTACAAAATAGAGCCCACATTTGAGACCAGCAACTGAAACTCTCTACTTTCTCCTTTCAACCTCTGTGAATCATTTCCAGCTATCTTCTCCAATGAAACTGCCATTTCTCCAGACCCCTGACCTCAATGTCACATCCTATATGGACTAAAGTATGACTTAAAAAAAAAAAAATCATTAGCTCTTAGGAATTCACTTGTTTGACCCCCATCCACACTCCTACCAAATGCAGGCATCCCCAAAGCTACATCTCATGAAGGTTCAACCTTTGTTGGGTATGTCCAGTAATGAGAAAAGATTTACAACAGCACGTGGGCAGATCATTTCATTTAGAAACTTCTCTACCCGAGAAAGTCAAAATAGCTGAAAATGCAGGGGACAGATGTTAATCAAGGTTCTAGAGATAGAACCTAGTAATAATAAACTCCTATACAAGCTAACTACAAACTAAACTTTCTATACATTTAAGAACAAATATTAAAATGCTTGCCAGTTTCTGTATTTTTCAGAATAGTTTTCTTTAGTCTTTACTTTGGTCAAAATATACATTAATAATTTTACTTGATTTGTTTAAAACACATGTAATGTTTTCCCCATGTACTAAGCACTACTCTAAGGGCTTTATAAATATTTGCTGATTTTAATTCAGACATTAAGTCTGTATCATGAATACTGACATTTTTTAGGGAAGTCACAGAGAAGTAACTAGTCTAAGTCATATATCTCATAAGTGATGGAATCAGGATTTGAACCTGGGCTGTCTGACTACAGACTCCATGCTCCTAGCTACTCTAAACAAGGAATTAGCAAATCCTCTGGCCCTTCCGTAACAGCTCCTCCTGAATCCTCAAGGGCACAACTACTGTGCCCTCATGTATCTCCCTTCTGAGGCTGTGCACCAGTTTACATCTATACCTAACATCTGTGCCCAGAGTACAGTAGGCCTTTAGAAACAAATGCTGGATAAATACACAAGTGAATGCTCAAACTGGAGTCTATGCTTCAATAAGACACAGTATTTTAAGTGCCAGTTCATTAAAAGATATTAGCAAACTGAGATCAACAATATATTGAACAGACCATATATCACAATCCAGTGAAATTTATTCTAGGGATGCAAGGATAATTCACTACTCACAAATCAGTTCATGTGATATACCACATTAACAAAATGAAGGATAAAAATCTTATAAAGAAAAAGCATTTGAAAAAATTCAGTATTTATTTATAATAAAAACTCTCAACAAAGCAGGTATAGAGGGAACAAACCCCAACATAATAAAGGCTATATTACAACAAGCCCACAGCTAACATCATACTCAATGGGAAAAAGCTGAAAGCTCTAAGGTCAGGATCAAGACAAGGATACCCATTCTTGGCACTATTACTCACCATAATATTGGAAGTCCTAGCCAGAGCAATTAGGCAAGAAAAAGAAGTATCCATATTGGAAAGGAAGAAGTAAAACTGTCACTGTTTGCAGATGATACTATATCATATATACAAAACCCCTAAAGACTCCACCAAAACACTGTTAGAACTAATTCAGAAATACAGTAAAGTGGCATGATATAAAACCAGTACACAAAGATCTGTTACATTTCTTTACACTAATAATGAACTGTGAGAAACAGCAATTAAGAACACACAAATGGAAAGACATTCTATGTCTATGAATTGAAAGAATATTGTTAAAATATCTGTATTTCCCAAAGCAGTATATAGATTCAATGTAATCCTATTTTTAAAAAAGCCCAATGGTATTTTTTCACAGAAATGGAAAAAAAATCCTAAAATTTGTATGGAGTTACAAAAGACCTGAATAGCTAAAGCAATCTTGAGAAAGGACAAAGCTGGAGGCAATCATATGTCCAGATTTCAAACTATATTATAAAGCTATAGTAATCAGAAAAGTATGGAACTGGCCTAAAAACACACATGTATCAGTGTAACAGAACAGAGAACCCAGAAATAAATTCACGCTCATACAGTCAACTAATTTATAACAGAGGAGTCTAGAAAATACAATAAAGGACAGTCTCTTCAACAAATGGTTTGGGAAAACTGGACAGCCACATGCAGAAGAAAACAAAAACGACTACCATCTTACTTCTAAACCAGAATTAACTCAAAATAAAGACCTGACCATCACACCTGAAACCATAAAGCTTCCAGAAGAAAATATAGATGTAAGCTTCTTGACATGACTCTTGATGGTGATTCTTTTAAATATGACACCCAAAACAAAAGGAACAAAGTGAAAATAAATAAGTGGGACTACATCAAGCCAAAAAGCTTCTGCACAGCAAAGGAAACCTTCAACAAAGGGAAAGCAACCTACTGAATGAGGGAAAATAACTGTAAAACATGTACATACATGATTAGGGGCTATTCTCCAAAATATGTAAAAAACTCATACAACTCAATAGCAAAACCCAAATAATCCAATTAAAAAATGGACAGAAGATCTGGATAGACATTTTTTTTTTCAAAGAAGACATACAGATGGCCAACAGGTATGTGAAAAGATGCTCAACACCATTAACTGTCAGGGAAATGAAAATCAAAACAATGGGCTATCACTTTACTTGTTAGAATGGCTATTATCAAAAACACAAGAAATAACAAGCGTTGGCAAGGATGTGGAGAAAGGGAACTCTTGGGTACTGTTGGTAGAAATATAAACTGGTGCAACCATTATGGAAAATGATATGGAAGTTCCTCAAAAAATTAAAAACAGAACTACCATATCATGTAGCAATTGCACTTCTGAGTATTTATCTGAAGAAAGTGAAAATACTAATTTAAAAAGATATATGTACCCCTATGTTTACTGCAGCATTATTTAAAATAACCAAGATACGGAAACAGCCTAAGTGTCCATCAACAGATAAATGAACAAAGAAATTGTGAGATACACACACACACACACACACACAGAGGAATATGATTCAACTATAAAAAGGAACGAATCTTGCCACAACATGTAGGGACCTTGAGGACGTTATGCTAAGTGAAATAACTCATACAGAGAAAGACAAATACCATATGATCTCTTATCAAAAAGATCTAAGAAAATAAAAATTAAGCTCACAGATTCAGAGAACAGACTGGTGGTTGCCAGAGGTGTGGGGTGGGAGAAATGGGTGAACTATTTTGTTTTGCTTTTAAATAAATTGAATACAAATTTAAAAAACAAATAGCAATCTGGCATTAAAATGCTTATAAGCTGAGAAGTAATAAAACAGAAATTAATTCTGGCCGAGATACTTAAGAGACTGTATAAGCATAGATAAGGGACCCCAAACTTCCAACTTATTACTGATGAAAATATTTAACATCTGACATTTTCCTATTTGTAGCTGTTAATCTATTAATTTAGTAATGCCATGGTGGGTGAGCCTTATGGCTCTTGGAACTGTTTGGTTCTGGTAATTGACTCGTGAGATCACACCTGCATCATAAGCACTCAACAAGAATGCTTGAAATCCATTTCAAATCCTCATTAACTCACACCTACAGCAGACCACTTATTTATTTTATTGCACTAGAAAAATAAAATTAATAACCAATGTTGAAAAGGCAAACTCCCGCCAGACTGTTCAGTAATAGAACAGAAAAGAACTGCCTAGCTTAACAATTTGTGGCTGACAGTTATGCATCCTTAAAAGTGTGAACTATTAATATTAAAGAGAGACAGATGTTAAACAGGAGAAAAGGGAGTGTTGTTTTTGCAGTCAAGCAGTTTGCAGAGGCAGGTGTGGGTGTGGAGTGGGGGATGGAATAACCTGCACAAAGCAAAGGGTGGCCCTCAATCAAGGACGGCGTTGGCAGAAGCCCCAGAACCAGGAAGCTGGCACAACAGTCCAATTATCATTTTTCGTTTGTACATCCCGGGAGAAACTGAGATACAGCACAACACTGTGAAAAACAAGTGCACACAAAATAATTCTGTTACAGAAAAAATGAATGACTGGAATACTGAAAAGGCGAATTTGGAAGTAAAATCCACGAGCACAGAGACATTTATGCAAGTTTCTGTTGGAAACATCCAATGCTGCTATTACACTCTGATCTACTTCTTCCTAGAGTCTCTCAGACAACACACATGTAGATCACCAAAACAGACCCCTCAGGTGAGTAAGAGGCAAAAAAAAAAAAAAAGAAAAACACCATCATGAATGATTTCATGTTGCCTAAAAAACAATCATCAGGAAGCTCAGAGCACAGTGCATTTCACTCCCCCACTGGGACGTGTGGGGCCAGCAGTAGACTCGCGCTGGCCTGGGCGGGCTGTAAAGAGACGGTCAATTAGAAGGGACAGATCAGAGGTTTAGAGGAGCATGACAAACAGCTACTGAGAGGCAGCTCACCAGGGGGCAGAAACGAGGAAGGAAGAAAAATGAAGGCAAATCACAAAGTTCAGAAATCCTACTGTGAAGAGACAAGCACCGATTCTTTGCTTTCTATTCTAAACTTGGCTGTGTGAACGGTTTTGTGTTTGTGCAGCACAACAGTAGCAAACATCTGATTCAGTGAAGCTGTCTATAATTTTTTTTTTTGATGGCTATGAAATGCCTCGCACTACCTTATATTCCCCAGCACTACCATGGAAGAATGATCTTGTCTATTCATTTTAAAATGTGGAAATGATATACCTTTGATTACACACACAAACACACATACACTTTTTTATTATCACCCATTATCAAGGCCGTGAAAATCAAAGTCTAACAAAAGGGAAAGCTTAAGATGGATAACTGAATCATGTTCATGGAAGATCGTGCTGTACTGAAGAAAAGAACATCATGCTGTACTGATGACAGATGCCAGGCAGGATGCTGGATGGGGGACATTTGATGGTTATGAAGCATTACGGCTGTGTGTGCAGAAAAGTTGGTTATGAAGCCTGCCTGCTGAGTGCAAAAATTTAGTGAGCTCTGTGTAATGTCTCTACAGCCTAGTAATTAACACACAAAGCCCAAAACTCTTCAGAGACCCCTCACTCCTCTGGAAGCCGCTGCGCTTACAGGCTCCACTCACAGCTGCTCCGGGCCACTGCTGCCTGACTGCGGCTCCTGCCCTCATCACCAGATGCTCACGGGCCATCCCAGCACTGCCCAACCCATGGCCACTCTGCTTTCCTGCAAGACCACACCGTTTTCCTGGGAACTATTCCACCGTGATGTAAGCTTCCCTGGCTCCTCTTCCCTACCTCCCCCACCTCCTGTCCCATAAACCTTAAAGCACCCTTGAAACTTTGCTCCTCTTGTCCCTTCTAGGCACACTGCTGGGGTGCTCAAGCTGAGTCCATGGGCTCATCCACCACCCCCCGTGCCTCTGCCTGACCCCTGACACTAATTCTCTGAGCAGCTGGCAGATGCCCCATCTACATCTGGCACAAGCCCTGTGAAAGGCTCCCCAGGATAAAAACCTCACCCATGTGGGTGCACACCGGACCCTGAGGGGTTTGGGCCCATCTCTTTTTCCAGGCTCATCTCTTGCGTCTGGGCCCCAGCTGTGGTGCTGAAGACACCTGTGCTGTGGATGAGCTCTCCTCCCTCCAGCACCCTTCCCCTCTGCCCACAGTTCCTTTCCAGGAAGCCTTCTTCCCAGGAACAGTTTCAATGCTCCTCCCCTGGGCTGCCACAGCACCTGCAATCAACTGAAATCAGACTGCTAAAACTCCTTGATTACTCCCCATTTCTCCAGTAAACTGTCTTTCCTTATATTCCCAGCACTGCCAGATACATGATAGTTGCTTAATAAATGTTTGGGGAACAGTTATTTTTATTTACTGAAGCAAACTATTCACTTAATTACTCCTAGATGTTCACTATAATTCTTCACCAGAAAATTCTGTTTTATTTAAATCAGCATTAGTAAAACTGTCTTAAGCATCCTTCGGCTTCTCTCTGAGGCACAGGGTCTTCTAGGACCTCACACAGACCAACACAGGATGGAAAGACCTTATAGAAACCACATGAACAAGTTAATAAAAATGCTGAGAAGTGAAAAAGGAAAGGTAAACTGAATGCATGAAATAAGAGGCTGCTTCAGAAAACAAGCTAAAAGAGCCAAAACCACTTAAAGAAAATTTAGCTTCCAAAATCTGGAAAGGTAATTAAAAAAAAATCCAAAGTAATCACAAACCCTCATAAAACATAACAAGGAATGGGTCAAGTGAATTTACATGTTGGTGGAATTACTTCTTTTATTGCTCAACTTGTCTAAAAGATTCACAGACATTTGTAAGCAGGCAACAACAACACAATAAATGTGTGCTAGGAAAATATAAAGAAAAATTTACTATGATGCACTAAGAGGGAGAGGCAGTGATATTTCCTGCACTTTGTCGCAGACTATGATCCAAAATATTCTTAAAGATTAGCTCAGGCAGAAAATTTCACAGCAGTACAAATGGTAGTAAACATTCATTTTCTGACATTATTTGTTGGTTCTGAATGGAGAGAAGCAACTATCATAGGAGAGGAGAGCACGACGGTCCAACACAGAAACTTTACACAAAGGAAATGTTCCAATTGTGTAGGTTTCTGGCCGTGATAACTAGATAACTGAACACTGCTCCATCTATCGCGGCCTCTCTCTTTCATTTGGCAAGTATTTATGTGTCTACTCTGGGCTCTGTGGACACAGCAGTGGGGAAAACCACTTTCTTAAGAGAAATGAACACAGGAACAGATTAAAAGATCATGTCAGCTGGGGAGCAGTGCAGTGGAGAGGGAACAACGCCAGACCTGGGACCAGGAGGAGGAGACCCGCTGTCTTACATGGGATGGAGGTGGATGGGCTCTCTCATCAGTTCTGAGGCTGACTGAAGGACTGGGGAGGGGAGGAGTTGGGGGGTGGGATGGGAATGCATACACACACAAGCCAAGCGAGAGGCTGGTCTGACAGCAGCTGAGCGGACGAAGAGGAGAGAGCAGAGGCCGTGCCGTGGGGGTCTGTGGGCATTATTCAAGGCTGGCCAAACACAATCATAAGGGATATATTTAATAAGAAACTACGTTAACCTATGCAACAATAGCAAAGAGTCACCTTTCTTGACCACTGATCACAACACTGGCTGCCCTGCCTGCTCACACTGACCCCAGCCAGGAATTCTGCTCAACACGGTACCAGTAAGAGCATCAGTCATTCACCCAAGCTGATACCACCCTGAACACTCAATCCTGTGGGGTAACATGTTCACCTCAAGGGAAGACTCTGGCTAGATTACACTTGCATTCTCCCACTGATGAAAGGTGCCATGTTAGGGGCAATCCAGCAGTTTCATCTCCCACAAGACGCCCCCTGCCACTGGCCAGCCTAGTAGCTGCTGTGGAGAGAACGGCCACAGAGGGGCTTCAGCTCTTGGGGTGGGTGGGCAGGGAGAAGGAAGAGGCCTGAGCTTAGCACAAAAAGGCAGGAGGCAAAGAGGGGCTGGAGTGAATGGAATGAAAAATTAAGAAGAAAGAGGACAGGCCAGTGTCTGGTGACGCTGCAATGCAACTGAGGGGGGGTCACGAGTCCCCACCAGCCCCTGGCTGCTTCCCTGCTGGGGCCCAGCGTCATCCTCCTCTCAAAGACCCTGGCAATCTGAGAACTGTGGGCCCAATCCAAGTTCCTGGATATAAACGGGTCCACAGAGGAGCAATGGAGACCCGGGAGCTTCAGGGTCTCCAGAATTCTGAGAAGCCCAGTGGGAAGCAGACCGGTGAGACAAGGCTGCACAGCTCGGACTGCAGTTTCCAGCAGCTCAGGCCATGGAGAAGCTTGGATTGGAAGTTCTATATGTTCTTTATTAAGTAAAGCAGGAAAGTAAACATTACTTTAAAAACAGTGTGGAACTTCTCTGGCAGTTCAATGGTTAGCACTTCACCTTCCAATGCAAGGAGGGTGGGTTTGATCCCTGGTCAGGGAGCCAAAAAGCCAAAACACAAAACAGAAGCCTTTCTTTGGGTTTGGAATGAACACTGACCTTTTCCAGTCCTGTGGCCACTGCTGTGTTTTCCAAATTTGCTGGCATATTGAGTGCAGCACTTTCACAGCATCATCTTTCAGGATTTGAAACAGCTCAACTGGAATTCCATCACCTCCACTAGCTTTGTTCGTAGTTGCTTTCTAAGGCCTACTTGACTTCACAAATTCAATAAAGACTTAAAAAATGGTCCACATTAAAAAAGAAAAATCTTAAAATAATAAAAACAGTGTGCTCAGGATACAATCTCTCCTACAATTTTGAGTCCAGCAGAGAAAACAGTAAAGGTCCCTGGAGGAAAAAAGGTGACAATTCACTAGGTTTTCCAGAGTTGTTTGGATTTCTGAAGAAAATATTTGGGAAGAAGGAAAACTTTAAAATAACAGAATGGATTTCTGGTTGATAGCACTTTAGGTGTGTGTGGTCAAAGGATGGGGCTGGGTGCATGGAGGCCCGCTCTGCCCTCGCTGGGGAGGAAAGTGTGGTGTCCTCTGCAGGGTGAGTGCCCTTGCTCTATTCCTTCTCCTCCCAGCACACAGAAGGTAGCCTTGGCTGTCTGCCCCTCTGAGGTTGGTCTGTCCTCAGGACATGGTACTGGCCAACCATGTGTGGCTGGAGTGGGAGGTAACACTTGTAAACAAAAGCAATCTGGCCATTACAGCATGGCCCAGCATGTGTGTGATACACGTCCCCTCTGTGCCACAGGGACAGCCATGCTTGGGTGGGGAGGCTCTCCGGGCAGGGTCTGCAGGGAGCCCAGGCTGTCAGTTGACAGCAGGAGATACCAGCTTTCCTGAGATTCTGGAGGGCCCTGTGCCCTGCAATGGTCCAGCCTATCCCTGTTGACAGAGAAAGGAGCAATTAGAAGGAACACATTCATCATTGGAGGAAAATCCTCAAACACGGTATTTGAGTCTTTCCACTCCTAAACTGAATATATAAAAAATGCACATTTTTCAAAATTTTAAAACTACTTTTTTGAGTTGAAACTCAAAAATTGTTTAGAAAAAAAGAGAAAGGTGAGAAGATGGGGCATTCGGGGCCTAGGGGGGATCTCACAGAAGGAAAGTGGGGAGCTGGTACTGGGAGTCGCCATTCTGAAGCCCCCAGGCACTCTCACACGTGTGCTCTCGTCCTTCCCTCCTGGTGGAACAGAGGAAACCTCCCTCCTTTTGGGAAGGCCAGTCCCCCACCAGGGCTTGGGATCGCCTCACCTCCTCGAGAACTCGGCTCCTTTGGCGGTTCCCTTCCTACTGGAGCCAACCATCGACACACCGGAATAGCCTGGTTTCTGCCACCTTAATCACATGTCACTGACCACCACCCCAAGCCACTGGACTTCTCAAGACCATCTACTCATGGTTCTGCATTTCCATACCTTCTCCCTGGTCCTGAATTCACTGCCATGAAAGCTATAGAAGGCTCTGCTGAGGCCTGTCCCCAGGGCCACAGAGGCGGAGTCCAGAATCAGGGACATTTCTGAGGCTGACTGAGACCCTTTGTAACCGTTGCCACAATAATCACTCTGATAATCACTAACAAGCTTCTCAACTCCCAGTTAGACAAAGATGCCCACTTCAGTAAGCACTCTACAGCACCCCAAGCAATCACCTAACGCCAGCCTTCCAGCAGGAATTTTCTTCGTCTTGAGTTTATAAAAATTGGCTATTAACCCACAAAAACTGTTGACTCTCCCTGGCCTGTCAGGAGTTGTAGGTCTGCTGCACTTGCAGTGCCCACTTTATCTCTGCTCTTTGTTCTTAAGAAACTCACTCCTTTCTGCAATACTCTGTGTCTGGAAATTCTTTTCCAACCTGTGCTTGGACTGCCTCAACAGGCTCCATTTGTAAATGTCTTAAAAAATTAAAAGCTAATTTTTTTGATTGATTTGCTTTTCAAGCACAGCAGTACAAGTTATTCTACAGAAAGAAAATGACAAATTTGAAAAAGCAGTCTTGAGAAGGAGAAAGAGAGTGGAAAGATATAAACCATGGCTATTAAAAGTCAGAGATGTTTAGTTAGCCTATCAGGGATTTTTTTTTCAAAAACAACTTTTTAAACATTTAAACTTTTAAAACATTACATTTTAGACATTTAAAATGTAAGATTGTTGCAATTAAGAAAGTAATGCAATACAAAGTAAATATCAACAAAGCTAATCCCCCAATCCCTTAAGAACACCCACCCCTAAGAAGTCAACACTAAGTCTTCTTCAATTTACAATGGGGCTATATCCTGATAAACCCATCATAAACTAAAAATATTGTAAACTGAAATGTTTAATATACCTAGCCTACCGAACATCATACATTAGCCCAACCTACCTTAAACATGCTTATAATACTTATACATTAGCCTACAGTTGGGCAAAATCACCTAACACAAAGTATATTTTACAATACGGCTGAATACCTCATATAATATATTGAGTACTATACTGAAAACCCACTCCAGTACTCTTGCCTAGCAAATCCCATGGATGGAGGAGCCTGGTAGGCTGCATTCCATGGGGTCGCTAGGAGTCGGACACTACTGAGCGACTTCACTTTCACTTTTCACTTTCCACTTTCATGCATTGGAGAAGGAAATGGCAACCCACTCCAGTGTTCTTGCCTGGAGAATCCCAGGGATGGGGGAGCCTGGTGGGCTGCCGTCTCTGGGGTCACACAGAGTCGGACACGACTGAAGAGACTTAGCTTATACTGAAAGTAGAAATCAGCATGGCTGTTATGGGTACAGCATGGTTGTGAGTGCATTGGTTGTTTAGCCCATGATCACCCAACTGGCTGCAGCTGAGGCTCTCTGCCTCTGCCCAGCATCACACGGAATAGCCTACTGCACATCACTAGCCCAGGAAAAGCTCAAAATTCAAAATACAGTTTCTACTGAATGTGTATCACTCTCACAGCATCATCTAGTCAAACTATTGCAAGTTGGGGACCATCTGTATATTAACATCATATATGTCCTCTCTCCTCTTTCTCAATATATCCTAGCCAGCCACTATTCTGAACCCACTGCTCATTGCAAGTGCTCCTGTCAGGATTATTAATGAACCCAGCTCGTCAAATCCAAGAACTCTTTCTTCCTTATTGACCAACTAAACACACAGTGTTCCCTGTCACCTCCTCCTTTCCATCTTCTCTCCTTGGCTTCCTGGTCTACCCGGTCCACAGTCTGCTAGCTTTCCTGCACCTCTGGCTGCTGCTTCTCCAGCTCTTTGCTGGCTCTTCCTCCTCCAATTAATCCCTAGATATGGGGCTCCTCAGGGCTCACTGTGAGCCCTCTCCACTCTTGACATGTTCTTCCACATGATCCAGTTCCTGCCCTGGATTTAACCAGCACTAATGCTGAAGGTGCCCATATTTATCACTCCAAGCCTTTGACCATAAGACCCAAGTACCTAACTCCATACCTGATATCATCACCCAGATGAAAAGGTAACAATAGGCCCCAAACAGTTTTCCTCTCAAACCCATCCTCCCCAACCCACTGCCAACAACTTGATACATGATACCAGCTGCTCCAATTTGAAATTTCAGAGTCATCCTTGAAGTGTCCCTTACCCTCTCCCCTACATGTGCAATCCCTGTGTCCTGTTCAGTCTACTTCCCAGGTGTATTCCAAACACACTTT
Source organism: Cephalophus harveyi (assembly GCA_006410635.1). Lineage (NCBI taxonomy): Eukaryota > Metazoa > Chordata > Mammalia > Artiodactyla > Bovidae > Cephalophus > Cephalophus harveyi. The sequence goes on from SJYT01011278.1 coordinate 410,074, forward strand.
CCCCATGTCCAAAGTCTACACTTTAGGCCACCTTATCTCCTACCTGGTCTATTGTTGTGTGTGTGTGTTAGCTGTTCAGTCATGTCCAACTCTTTGCAATCTCAGGGACTGTAGCCCACGAGACTCTTCTGTTTGTGAAATTCTCCAGGCAAGAGTACTGGAGTGGGGCGCCATTCTCTTCTCCAGGGGAATCATCCTGACTCAGAGATCAACCCTGGGTCTCCTGCATTGCAGGCAGGTTCTTTACTGTCTGAGCCATTTACAGCTGTCTATCAGCTCTCTCTATGTCCACAACTGCTCTTCGACTCTATTCTCCATAAAACAGAACATGGTTTTCTTAAATCAGAACATATCACTTTCCAGTAAAAAAACCCTGCAGAGACTCCCGCCACACTTGAGATCCCAAACAAACTTCTAACATGGCCACAAAGCCCTGCCCTCCCTCACACCCATCACCCATTCTCCTCCACTCACCACAGCCCAGCCTTCTCTTAGGTCCTCTCTGAAGGCAACTGATTTTTACTCAGAGCCTTTGCTTTAACATGCTGGGCTCTTCTCTCACTTTCATGTGATTAGTTCCCTCAGCTTTTAAGTTTCCACTTAAATAAAACTCAAGGGAACTATTGTTGATGATTCAATTCACACTGGGCACGTCTGTCATTCCCAGCAACAGTCATTGTTTATTTCATTCACAGCCCTTGTTCCAACTTGCAATGTTCGCATTTATTTTCTGTTTACTTGCTTTTGCCCTTTTTCCACGTAAGAGTGAAGACCACATCTCTCCAGGTCACTGCCATATCCTCAGTGTTTAGCCCAATGAGAGGCACACAGTAAATCTTAATATGTACAGCAACTGCATAAATGCTCACGGTTCTTCCCTACCCCACCTCTACCAATCAGTGCAGACCAAGAATTTCTGATGCAAGGTGAGGAGGAGGAGACCTGCTGAGTCGTATATGAACTGGTAAAGGTGTAAAAGTCTAGACGAGTGAGTGGAAGCAGCTCTGGCAAAACCCCTTAATACTCCCCGTCCTTCCTAATTCTGAAGAGTCTGAGTCACGGATCAAAGTCGGTGCTTCCAACACAGCCAGATCTGCAGATTCTCAAACACACCAGCCACCATTTAGAGTATTTATACTTTTCTCTAATCTTTTCCAAATATTTAAATTAACCATATTCACATTAAATTCTAGAGGTGAACTAGACATGCTGTGCAAAACAGAGAAGCTGAGGGTCTAGATGTAAGCAGCATGTACATAATGGTTTTTACTTACCCCCAGAGGGTTTTCTGTTTGAGATTTCATTTCAGAATTACCCACTACCTTAACTGGGATCAAAGATATATTCTCTGCTTAAAAACATGTCTGTATGCATCTTAACATCTATATTTACATACATATGTACACAAATGAAGGCAGCTGGAGGCAAAGAGGACACAAGGCATTAACCATTACTTAGCAGATTCAACAAGCAGATGATTTTTGAATGCATAAGAATATGGGCTGCATTTATCAATACAGCCTGAGTATCTACTCTTTCTTTTGAGACATGAGCCAAGGTCAATGATAAGATTTTTCTAGGCTCTTAATAAAGCCACAATATTTTACATCAATTTCTACATGAAGACCTAGAACTACTGACCTCAGGGCAATCAATTGCTGAGTAGTGGCAGCCTGATCAGAGAGGTGGATGCAGCTGCTCAGAGGCTCAAGAGCACTGCGGAATCGGAGACCTGGCTTAAGTGCCAGTTATGCCACCGGGTGACTTGGAACAACTCATCTAACTTCCCTGTACCACAGGCTGCTCATCCAGAAAACTGAGATCATGAGAGCATCCATCTCCAAGGACGGGTCTTCTCTAAAGAAGTGAGATGATGCACAGAGAACCCCGGCATGGAGACGGGCGTATTGAGTGCACACCCGTGCTGTGTGTCAAGCACCAGCTGACTATCCATCCCCTCTCCCTGTGTTTTGCTTTTGACTGAGTTCCCAAGAGCAAGAAAGCTTCTATGGAGGACTTGGGACTTGGGTGAATATTGAAATATTGAAAATGTGTAGAGTTTCTGAGAACAGAGTTTAAAAAAAAAAAAAAGTAAGTAGCACCAGGATGGAGCGCAGAGGAGGAGAGCCAGGCAGAGGCAAGTCTGAGAATGGTGGTCAGGGTTGTTTCGGAAGTGAGCCTGAGTGGTGTGGGGACTCGGGGTGGGGAGGCTGTACCTTTGTGAGCTGGATGAAGGTGGGCACCAAGGGTTGGGAGAGGAGCTCACAATTGACACTGAGCAGGAACCCACATATGTGTCCTTGCCTAACAGCTCACGATGCCTTCCACTGCACAGTACTTTACCATTGTGTTTATCACTATGACAACACTTCTAATCCACTTCTTACATTGAGTCAGCACTCTTTTTGCCTCTGCTTTCACACAGAGTATTTTTATCATTTAATAGGTCCTATAAAGGTCTACAAAGTGCTCACTAGATCGTCACATGATGTAGAAACATACTTTTAGAGGTAAAGAAGCTTAGGGATTTAGAGGCCTTTTAGGATAATTTGTTCATTTTAAAGGTGAAAAACAAAAAACAAACTCCAACCAAGTATAGAGAGAGCAAAACCAACTTATTCTCGTAAGAAAATGCACAGGATTAGCACAGCTTTGGAGTTCTGCGTTCTAGTCTTGGCTGTCAATTACTGATAGCATGACCTTTGCTAAAACACTTAGCAGACTGAGCTTCAGTTTCCTCATATTTATTATTGTTTGACATACTGTGTAGCACGTGGGACTTTAGTTTCTGACCAGGGATCAAACCTGCGCCCCCTCATCTTTATTATTATTATTGTTCAGCATACCGTGTAGCATGTGGGACTTTAGTTTCTGACCAGGGATCGAACTTGTGCCCCCTTAACAGTGGAAGCACAGAGTCATAACTACTGGAGCCCCAGGGAAGCCCCCTTAGTTTCCTCATCTTTAAAATGAGAGGGTTCACATAGATGAACCCTAATGTATGTGCAATTTGTCCAGAGTCCAAAAGCACCTGGAAAAACAGAGCACCTAGGAAAAAGCAAGAGAAGCTGTGAGATTTGGGACCTAACACCTCCCCAAGGCTGATTCATGCCGTGCTTCCATTCCAAAGAGCAGGCCACTGAGGGTGGCCTGTGTCCATGTCCTCTGCAAGAGTGGCACAGGCAGAAAGATGACTCTAGCACAGAATAAAACACCTGAGCCAACTGTACGCTGCTTACTTAGCCTTATCATTTCAGAGACAGTCTCTCAGTTCCTCTTCATTTAATGCTCAGATAGTCTCAGACAACTTTCCTACCACTTCTGCTAAAGTTAGGACAAGCATTCAGGAATGGCAAATACTCATGTTCTACAGGCAGATATGCAGATGACACCACCCTTATGGCACAAAGTGAAGAGGAACTAAAAAGCCTCTTGATGAAAGAGGAGAGTGAAAAAGTTGGCTTAAAGCTCAACATTCAGAAAACCAAGATCATGGCATCCGGTCCCATCACTTCATGGGAAATAGATGGGGAAACAGTGGAAACAGTGTCAGACTTTATTTTTTTGGCTCCAAAATCACTGCAGATGGTGACTGCAGCCATGAAATTAAAAGACGCTTACTCCTTGGAAGAAAAGTTATGACCAACCTATACAGCATACTGAAAAGCAGAGACATTACTTTGCCAAAAAGGTCCATCTAGTCAAGGCCATGGTTCTTCCAGTGGTCATGTATGGATGTGAGAGGTGGACTGTGAAGAAGGCTGAGCACCGAAGAATTGATGCTTTTGAACTGTGGTGTTGGAGAAGGCTCTTGAGAGTCCCTTGGACTGCAAGGAGATCCAACCAGTCCATTATGAAGGAGATCAGCCTTGGGTATTCTTTGGAAAGACTGATGCTAAAGCTGAAACTCCAATACTTTGGCCACCTCATGAGAAGAGTTGACTCATTGGAAAAGACTCTGATGCTAGGAGGGATTGGGGGCAGAAGGAAAAGGGGACGAGAGGGGATGAGATGGCTGGATGGCATTACCGACTCGAGGGACGTGAGTCTGAGTGAACTCTGGGAGATGGTGATGGACAAGGAGGCCTGGTGTGCTGGGATTCATGGGGTTGCAAACAGTCGGACACAACTGAGTGACTGAACTGAACTGACAGGCAATATTAAATGCCTTTCTCTATGGGAGACAAAAGCCTCTTGAAAAGGTGCTTCTGTGTCTGAAGTATGTGATTTCTACTGTTCACAATGACAGTATTTGAAAATTCAACTTTTGTGGAGGGTCTTAGTTTTTTCAATGGGATCCTGAGATTTAGATACCTGAGGCCAGGGGCGGCAGCTGGGAGGAGCCACTTTGCGCCCAAGGCCAGGGCCGGCAGCAGGGAGGAGAAACCCAAGGATCGGTGGCTGCACAGGCACAGGAGGGCCTGTTGAAGGTCAGGAACAGCGCTAAGGAGATACCCCTCGTCCAAGGTAAGGAACAGCGGCTGTGCTTCGCTGAAGCAGCCATGAAGAAATACCCAACACCCAAGGTAAGAGAAACCCAAGTAAGATGGTAGGTGTTACAAGAGGGCATCAGAGGGCAGACATACTGAAACCATACTCACAGAAAACTAGTCAATCTAATCACACTAGGACCACAGCCTTGTCTAACTCAATGAAACCAAGACATGCCTGCAGGGCAACCCAAGACAGGCAGGTCATGGTGGAGAGGGCTGACAAAACGTGGTCCACTGGAGAGGGGAATGGCAAGCCACTTCAGTATTCTTGCCTTGAGAACCCCATGAACAGTATGAACAGGCAAAATGATAGGATATCAAAAGAGGAACTCCCCAGGTCATTAGGTGCCCAATATGCTACTGGAGATCAGTGGAGCAATAAGTCCAGAAAGAATGAAGGGATGGA
>SJYT01011278.1:416246-436487 GCA_006410635.1 Cephalophus harveyi
AGAATTGATGCTTTTGAACTGTGGTGTTGGAGAAGACTCTTGAGAGTTCCTTGGACTGCAAGGAGATCCAACCAGTCCATTCTGAAGGAGATCAGCCCTGGGATTTCTTTGGAAGGAATGATGCTGAAGCTGAGGCTCCAATACTTTGGCCACCTCATGCGAAGAGTTGACTCATTGGAAAAGACTCTGATGCTGGGAGGGATTGAGGGCAGAAGGAGAAGGGGACGACCGAGGACGAGATGGCTGGATGGCATCACGGACTCGATGGACGTGAGTCTGAGTGAACTCCGGGAGATGGTTATGAACATGGAGGCCTGGTGTGCTGCAATTCATGGGGTCGCAAAGAGTCGGACACGACTGAGCGACTGAACTGAACTGGCCACCAGGTGGCGTGTGGACTCCTTGGTCTCAGGGTCCAAACCAAGTTTCTGCTGAAGGCCTGTTTTGTGTTCCGTGGCACATTGCTAGGTGTCCCCCAATATCCATTCCTCCCACTTCCTTGATAATAAGGCCCAAATTTATAGCTGGCACACTCTTTCTGGGAATAAAACTACATCTTTAAACCTCCTTGTGCTAGGAGTATGTTTTCACCAATAAAATGAAAGCAGACATAATACATGTCACCTTCTGGCAAACATGCTTACAAGACACTCTCCTCCTGATCACCCCTCTTCCTCCCTATTGCTGCCGTCATGCTGGCTGGAAAGTGGATGCAACATGGCTGGAACCCCTGCAGCCTTCTAGGACCATGAGGAGATGGCAGGAAAGCTGCCATGATACAGCAGCAAGACAAAAAGAGCTTGGATTCCGTACACCTTAGACACCAAGTCATTCCTGGACCAATCTCCCCTGCACTTCCTTTATGTGAGAGGGAAGAATAAGCATCTCTCTCCTTTAAGCCATGGTTATTTTTTACTTTTTCTCCTTTTGCTCACAGCTGAATACAGTCTGAGTAACACACCTTGAGATTCATTCAGATTCATTTCTAAAAACAGAACTAATTATTAAACTAGCCTAAGAAAAGCACCATTAGCACACATACTATTCAGAGATGAGAACTAAACTACTGATACCGTTCTAATAAGAATGAAGTGACTTCCTACCTTGTTTTTAAAGGCTAATGAAATATAACAACATTCTTTTCCCAAGATAGTTTTCTAGCAAGGGGTTAGAGCTAACTGTTAGCTGTGAGTAACCTGAAGTCAGAATCAGCAAAGCTCAGCACTTGCATTTTTTATGGATCTCAAAAGCCATGACTCTTGAAACAATTTAAACAAAATTTAATCTATTTAAATGGTTTTATTACCTACGACAGCAAACTCAGATCTATAGATAACTGAAACAGCAAAATTTCTGTATATACTAAATATGAACAAATCTCCCCTGAGTTGTCACCTATGCTGATGAGTTTATGGACACCTTAATCTCTGACAATTATGGCTTCAATTGCAGTGACATTATTAAAGAATAATAAACTCAGTCCATCATCTAGAAATGAATGTAAGCCACAAAAATTAAAATCACCTTGTGATTTTACAACACCTGTTTAACTCATTAACATCTCATCAAAATAAGGTGAAAAAATTTCCATGTCAAGTCACCGCAGCATCCCCAGGAGAGCCAAGGCCGCCCCCCACCCCAGGCTGCCAACCACCAGGCAGGGATTTAGCTGCTTTCTTGGTTCTTATCTCATCGCAGGCCTATTTCCTCCAAGCAAAGTTCAGAGAAACTGAGGAAGGTGGGCAGAGGTCTGGGTTGCCCTGAGCCGTTTTACACCTTGCCAGAGGAGGCCCTGCAGGGGGCTCAAGGGATTTCTCCAGGCCTGTCTGGTCACTCAATTCTCAAGGCCACCTTGTGATTTTTAGTCTAAGTGGGCTACATATTCTCAGGCTGCTGCAAAACAACCTCCTTCAAAACATGGAAGAACACTTCTTTACAAGTGATATGGAGACTGCAGCAACCACACACTGGGGCCCTATAACCTATTTCTCTGTTTTAAGATAGCAAGAGAACAAAAACTCTTATCATCTTTTTAACACAGCTGCTATCTAAAGAGGAAACAGATACAAACATATGCCCTCTGAATATGAATATTATGATCTCAATCTAGAATGGCTGTGAGACAAAGAGAATTCTAAAGAAATGCAGGAATCTGTTTATGCAAGAATATGTCTCTGTGAAGTGTAATATAAAAAAATAACATGAAAGCTTTAGGCACAAAATTGCCAAGAATAACTGACTCAGTTTAAAGCGATTTCCTAATCATATGCAAGCACCATAGTCTCTCAAAAGGTTCTTTTGGAAAATATTCCCCCATTCACTCTTAACTAACATGTTCTGAAGATTTCCGACCTATCCTTAACTGTGAGAACACAGCGATATAGAAAAACGTTACCATTAGTTCAATAGTCAGCAGACCAAGGATGTGGATGAGTCAAAAACCGCATGTGTTGTGCACTCAGCACAGAAGTCAATGAGCTAAATTAAAACACTAATCACTGTTCTGAGGATTCATGTTTGTTGAACGGCAAAGCCTGTAGGCCAGTTCTTCAGTGGCTCAGTCATGTCCAACTCTTTGCAACCCCATGAACTGCTGCACGCCAGGCTTCCCTGTCCTTTACTATCTCTTGGAACTTGCTCAAACTCACATCTGTTGAGTCAGTGATGCCACCCAACCATCTCGTCCTGTCGTCCCCTTCTCCTCCTACCTTCAATCTTTCTGAGCAAACTCCAGGAGTTGGTGATAGACAGGGAAGCCTGGTGTGCTGCAGTCCATGGGATCGCAAAGAGTCAGACACGACTGAGTGACTGAACTGTAGACCAGTAACTTACTTTGCCAACAAAGGTCTGTCTAGTCAAGGCTATGGTTTTTCCTGTGGTCATGTATGGATGTGAGAGTTGGACTGTAAAGAGGGCTGAGCGCTGAAGAATTGATGCTTTTGAACTGTGTGTTGGAGAAGACTCTTGAGAGTCCCTTGGACTGTAAGGAGATCCAACCAGTCCATTCTGAAGGAGATCAGTCCTGGGTGTTCTTTGGAAGGAATGATGCTAAAGCTGAAACTCCAGTACTTTGATCACCTCATGCGAAGAGTTGACTCATTGGAAAAGACTCTGATGCTGGGAGGGATTGGGGGCAGGAGGAGAAGGGGACGACAGAGGATGAGATGGCTGGATGGCATCACTGACTCGATGGACATGAGTTTAAGTGAACTCCAGGAGTTGGTGATGGACAGGGAGGCCTGGCGTGCTGTGATTTATGGGGTCGCAAAGAGTCGGACATGACTGAACAACTGAACTGAACTGGACTGCAAATTACTATCAAGGTTACAAAAATCTAGACTAAAGAAAAATAACTCCACTCCTTCTACCCCAAGGCATCTTGGTAAACCCAAAGAATCATCTAATTTTAATTTTCTAATCATCTAATTTTTCATCTAATTTTAAAAATCAGCTTCTGGTCAGCTATAAAGCAAATCACCTTTGGGATGTTCTTCATGTTTCCCATGCAGTATTCTCGGTAAACCTCAGAAGCATAAAATTCCTCAGTTTAAGAGGACAGGACTCAAGGTAATAAAATCTGTGTTAAATACTTATAATCCTTACTATTTCTGTACTCTGTTGATTTAGGTTTGCTATTGCCCCATAAAATGGAATCTTCCTTCTAATTTATTCTTTTATAACATGTGGAAACTGTTGTCAATGGAGTTGACTCAGAGTATACTGAGTTCACTGTTCTTTTTCAGGTCTATAAATTTTGACTTTCACTTTAGGAGGAGAAAAGACAATCTTTCAGCTGTCAAAAATGTTTGGCTGAACACAAACGAGACGCTGAGAAACCAAAAAGTGCATTTTTGCTCCACTGCCTCCTTTGTCATGCCACGTTCAGCCGCAGTGCAAACACTATTTTATCCACAAAAAAGAGCTGTCAGAGGCAGCCCTACTGCACAGGATGCTGTGGGCAGGACTCCTTTCTTCTTGAACTTACTGTGAAATTATGAAATTAAACTGCTACGAAAAGGTAGAGGCTCTCTGAATAAAGAATTGTGGTGAAATTGTTCAGGAGGCCCAGTAGGGGCCTGGGGCTTACAAAAGCAGCCATCCCTCAAAGCCCAACCCAGGTTCCACCTCTCCCAGGAAAATCCCTGGGAATCCCAGCCAGGATATCACAGTGCCGACGGAAACTTTCACCTTTCCCCTGATCACTGTGATAACATCTTGGGGTACCTGACCTTTCAGAGCTCTGTGTCTCAGCTTTCCAGCCTGACTGCAAACTTTCCAGGGACAGTGCCTGTGTCTGGAATGTCTCTGGATTCACAGTACCACCTGGCATTGCACATCACATAAATATTTATCGACAGACTAAATTTTCCTATTTTTTCCCTTCAGTTTAAAATGAAACATATTACTGATCATAAATATAGACAAGATTCTTTTCATATAAATCAGTTATCACCAAACCTTTGTTATTAATGTAATTTCTAATGCTCAGTATTTCCTTTTTAAGGACATGTGCACAGATGTTCTAACCAATATTACATAGTGGTCATGTCATTCATAATAAAAAGAGGAAAAAGATCAGTCAACTGCAGCTATGATAAACTTACCCAAAACTTAATTTTTATGTGTCCCACAGACTGGAAGAGAAAGTTTTTCCAGCATCTGAGTTTCAAAATTGTATTTCCTATACAGATGAATTTTCTCCCACAGCTGGAGTCAGGACTGGGTAAAGACTATATAGTAGCTATGTTCTGTATATGTCAGCAAAACAGGACACTCCCACCCCACATGCCCCCACCACCATTCAAGATCTCTGGTCCTGAATGAAAGCACATCACACAAAGAAGAGCCCTGTGGCTGGTTTAGCCATGTATTTCTTTGACCCTTCTTTTTCTCTCTCCTTCACTTAGTACATCTTATGAGCTACACCACCAGTTGGACATGCACGTCTGTGACCACTATTAATTGAGTCTGATCACAATGTGAGCACAGAGTCACACTCACATTTCCTGTCAAAGCTCTGCTGTGTACACCTGGGTTAAGCCACTGCAAAATGGACTTTCAGTCTATAGTACTGTAATATTATGGTACATTCCAAAGCCACCTTTACCCAAAAAAAGAATTCTATGTAAATAACACAGTGCAATATGTATGATGTGTATAATCAACATATTAAAGTCTCCTGATGGCATTATGCTAGAGAGATTATACCTTCATAAAAATTGTAAAACCAATGTGTTTTCTCCAGTTACTCAGTTACTATCCCCTTAAATACGTCCCATGAATCTTTTCATCTTTTTTCTCCTACTGCACGTGCACAAATAAAAGCTTCTAAGTATTTCAGTAGCTCGACGTTACGGGAATTTTCTTTGTGAAGTGGAAAGCCGCACATAGAGGACTTCAGTGCCTTTTCCAATGGCACGCGGCCGGCATCTCCCGAGCGTGCTTTCTCCCCAGTTTAATCTGGAAATCTCAGGTTGCTGTGCCCAGGGCTGAGGGATTTCTACTCCACACAAGCATGTGCTTGGCTGTAAAGTTTTATCTTTTCATTTATATCTGAAAACAACACATATTAGGTTGCAACTAGTTTCCTTGTGTACCATCTGTAAAGAATAGAAAAGAACAGCTACTTGATAGGAAAAACAACTCCAACCATCCTCCCCAGAAGGAAGAGCCACTTTCCTATAAGAAGCTGCCTTCGACGCAGCGGTCATGATCACAGGTCCCTCCTCCCTGCCACAGACTCCACAATTACTCACTTTGGCATGAGTCGTGGGAAGCAGAAAAGAGAATTTTTTAAAAAATACAGACCTGAGGGGCTGCACAGCAGGGATGAAGAGAAGATGAGGGCTGAGGGGAGGGGTGTCTCATGGGCAACAGTGCCCAATCCCAGAGCAGCCGCGAGGGGACAGTCACTTCTCGCTGCCCGGGAATCCTTTGCATTACTGACGGCAGAGGCGGTGTCTTGCACCACACACGCACACACACACACACACCCACACACCCTCCCCCCTCCACTGCCCTGAGGATGTCCAGGCAAGGACTAGAAGTAGTTCCTGAGAAGGCCAAATGTTACAGCTGACAGGCACGCAATGTCTACACACAGAGAAAATGAAAAACAGCAAGGCATGACAGCCTAAAAGTGACATTAAAAGTCTAATGCAGGACTAGGGTGAATTAACGAACCATACAAGCACGAGACTGGGGCTACGGCCCCTAAAAGATCTCTCTCCAGGCAATGGCTCACCTTGAAAATGAAAGAAGCCAGACTAGCTACAGAAACCTAAAAGTCTGCCATATTTACTTCTAACACTTTTTGAAAGAAAAAAACAAAAAACTGATTACATTCTACATGAAAGTGTTAAGTCTCTGTGATGTCTGACTTTTTGTAACCCTATGGACTAGAGCTCACCAGGCTCCTCTGTCCCTGGGATTCTCCAGGCATGAATACTGGAGTAGGTTGCCATGCCCTTCTCCAGGGGATCTTCCCCACCCAGGGATCAAATCCAGGTCTCCTGTAGGCAGACTCTTTACTGACTGAGCCCTATGTGCCAGACCCTTAATATGGGCAGACCTTGGAGACATGGCAGATTCAGTTCCAGACTCCTACAATAAAGCAAGTGTCACAATAAAGCGAGTCAGATGAATTTTCTGATTTCCCAGGACATAGAAAAGTTACATTTGCACTATACTGTAGTCTAGTCACTGTCACGTATGGTTGAGAAAGCCGGACTGTAAAGAAGGCAGAATGCCAAAGAATTGATGCCTTCAAACTGTGGTGCTGGAGAAGACTTCTAAAAGTCCCTTGGACAGCAAGGAAATCAAACCAGTCAATTTTAATGGCGATCAACCCTGAATATTCACTGGAAAGACTGATGCTGAAGCTGAAGCTCCAGTATTTTGGTCATCTGATGCACACAGACGACTTACTGGGAAAGTTCCTGATGCTGTGAAAGATCAAGGGCAGAAGGAGAAGAGGGGGTCAGAGGATGAGATGCCTGGATGGCATCACTGATGCAATGAACATGAACTTGGGCAAACTCCAGGAGATGGTGAGGGACAAGGAGGCCTGGCATGCTGCAGTTCAGGGGGTCACAGAGAGTCGGACACGACTGGGCAACTGAACAGCAACAACAATATTCAGTGTGCAACAACATTAAGTCTAAAACAACAACAGGGTTGTTTTATATTGTATTCTTTTATACCTTAAAGAATATAATATTTATATTATATTCTTTTATATCTTAAAGAATATTTAATTGCTAGAAAATGCTAACATCACCTGAGCCTTCAGTGAGTCATAATCTTTCTTGCAATAACAACATGAAAGATCACAGATCATAACAAATATAACAACAATGAAATAGTTTGAAATTCTACAAGAATTACCAAAATGTGACACATGAAATAGACAAATGCTGTCGCAAAAATGGCACCGATAGATATGTCAATGCAGAACTGCCACAAACCTTCAATTTGTAAAAAAAAAAACAAAACAAAACACAGTATCCACAAAGCACAATGAAGCAAAGAACAATAAAACGAGGTATGCTTATATATATCATCTCACATATCCTGCAGGAATATTATCATATCATATAATCCTGCAGGAATCCTGTAAAATGGGTACTATCTGTTTTGCAGCTGAAAAAACTGGCAGAAAAGCTAAATGACTCATCCTATGTCAACCAAGATGTATCAATCAATACATGTAGACTTCAGGCTTCAAGCTGACGGAGCTTGAAGACAAAGGTCCTGGACCTCTATTGAGAATGCTCTCTGACTTTATAAGTACTATTTATATAGATTAAGGATCAGCAAACTTTGTCCTGGAGGGCCAAATACTAAGCACGTTAGCCTTTGTGGGCCACAGTCTCTGCTGCGCTGTTAAAGCACTAAGGCAGCCACGGACACCATGTGAACAAACATGGCTACTCTCCAAAAGACCAGAGGCCAGTAAGTCGACTCCTGATACAGAAGAGGGGCTGGCGGTCCGCAGCCCTGGGCCAGATTCAGCCGGCCAGACAGTTTTACCTTTGATCTAGATCTAGTCCGTCATCTAGACTTCTTAAGACAGGTGAAGGGCAATTCACCCTGTTAAAATGATGCTCTAGTTTCACAGAAACATTCTCAGGGTATCCAGTGCTCCTTTTTTTCTAACTTTCCTTTGGAAACAACACTCTGAATCCTAACCTGGGTCTCTGTGGTCCAGGCCCCCTGGTAGGAGAGCCCTGATGAAGCACCTGGTACCTGGCAGGGGACCTGCCATTGCAAAGGAACAGAGTCGTTTTGCATCATTTGTCAACGAATGATCTGATTTCTGGGAGACTCAGTGCCTGTGGCCCACTGAGAAAACAAAAAAAATGGAGATTCTTAACCTGAAAGGATGGTGACTAGAGATTGAGCTTGCCACGCATGACAGTTAAACAGTTTATTCATCCATTCTGATTTTATTGAGCGCTCACCCTGTGCCAGGCAGACATATGGATGAACTTCAGACTGCAAAGACTGCTTTTTAGCACTTGAGTGAATACTTCATGTAGAGAAAATCTATGTTATTACTAATCGCACCACGAGACCTGAGCCAGAAAACAATCCACTTTGAAGCAAGCAGACAAACTGTGTTGCTTTGATCCCCCAGACAAGGGGCTCTGGCTTCCTGTCAAGAATCTGTAAACTCCAAGAGGCCAGGGACCTCACCGAGCTCGATGCCCAGGAGCAGCGGGTGTTCCCAAGTATCTGTGGCCGGTGTTGCTGTGGGTTACCTCTATAGCTGCTGACAAACTGGAGTGTGCACAGCCTGGCCTGAAAGTCAGGTGTTTTAACTCACATTGTCAAGATAAAATACCCCCTTACCTGGACTGTCTGGTAATCGGAAGCGTCAATTCCTTTCACAGTCACCTCTCGGAAGACTCTGGGCTCCAGTTCCTCTTTGGTCAGATCACAGTGATAAATGATACCTAGAAGGAAACGGACGTCTTAGTTCAGTTCATAAGCTCACTAGATACAAGAGGGGCAAGGATCACAAAGCACAGTCAGTAGTGCTGTTTAAGGTCACTGCAGAAAGAGACCTCGGAACAGCCTGGCATGTGGACTGTGTAATGCTACATGAGTGTTCACATTTCATCATCGCCATCGCATGTGGTCTTCTTTCGTATAACAGTCACCTCTGTATCATTTTAGAAGATTCTAACACATTCTAGGACTAAGAGCAGAGGTAAAACCCAACTGCAGAAATGTAATAGGTCTTTCCCGATGCCCGGTCACTTAGGAGTACCGGACAAAGAAGATGGGACACTTCACGTAGGGTTACTTCACCTGAGCAGGGATTGAGATGGAAAACTCAAATGGTGTGCCCAAAGTCAACAGCCAATCAAGGGTCTCTTGATGGGAACTCTGGGACTATTGCTTCCTGACACCCACCCCTCTGTGGACACACACGCGCAATCAGGGACCAAAGACAGCCTTTCAGGGGAGTCTTTCAGAGTTGCCTTTAAAGTTCTGACTATCCATTAACTTCTCCGAATTTAATGCTACTACATTCTAATATTTAGTATCTAAATCAAAAGGACTTCCCTGGTGGTCCAGTGGATAAAAATTTGCCTTGCAATGCCAGGGACACAGGTTTGATCCGTGGTCCAGGAGGATCCCACGTAGTGTGGAGCAACTAAGCCCGTGTGCCACAACTACTGAGCTCCCACGCTACAGCTCCCGAAGCCTGCATGCCCGAGAGCCTGTGCTCTGCAAGCAGCAGCCTGCACGCTGCAACTAGAGAGTAGCCCCCATTCTCCATAATGAGAGAAAGCCCAGGGGCAGCAATGAAGACCCATCACAGCCCCCAAAATAAAATAAGTAAAACTTAACAACAGAAAAGAACAAATCAAAGAAACAATAAGTAAGATAAATCATTACTGTTTGAAAACAACGACATTGCTATCGTTTATGAAACATAATTAGTCATCCAGAGTGGCTGGTGTGGAAACAGCCCTCCCACATAATACTTTAAACATATGCTGTCAGTATATGAAAAATCAATTTGGAGATCCTGATACTTACTGCCAAACCATAAACTAAGCAGTTACTCCCACAGGGTACATTCAAACTGATTGATCATGTGATAAAATAGCAGCGGGCTTTCTTTTCAACTCCTCTGTGTATGTATGAACTTCACTAACAGCTGCAAAACAGCACTCTGCTCCCCACTGGCAAAGAGCAATATGTTTAGATACTTTAACAAAAAGACTGTTAATCCCCATGAATGCTATCGCAATTCCCACGCTTACAAATTATTTTAAGGTTTATAATATAATCATACAATATATGATTAACATTGGCAGTGGGTAGATACCTAATAGGACTGAAATACTGGCTTTCTTAGTTGAAGCTGTATTTGGATATTTGCTGGACTATATCCTTATACATAAAATATTTTCAGAGTACACTCTGGGCATACATTCTAAATTACCAGACACATTGAGTACTGTACTTGCCCAGATAAATGTAGTCTTGAGGGCAAAGGCTATCTTCACATATATGTTAATTTTTGAAAAGCTTCTTCATTAGTACCTGCCCCACTTCCTTCCTCCTGGAGAAGGAAGTGGCAACCCACTCCAGTATTCCTGCCTGGAGAATCCCAGGGACGGAGGAGCCTGGTAGGCTACAGTCCGTGGGGTCACAAAGAGTCGGACACGACTGAGTGACTTCACTTCACTTCACTTCCACTTCCTCAAAGCACAAAAAGCATCTCCATCCTCAAAAAAAAAAAAAAACAAAATCCAAACCACCAGAAAATGACAATGACAATGAGATTGCAGAACAAGCATGAGCCACTTAAGCCCTGGCCTCACGCCAGCATCACTGTTACCTGAGCTATAGTGAATCACAAAGGATGGGGAGACAGGATTCCCAGCTCTAACCACCAACCAGCTCCTGGGGCAGTGCCCTGAGAAAAGTCACCAAAGTACCAGAATGAAATTTCTCAGGTGAAAGACAGTGAGTATGAAACACACTATAAATGCCTATTTATCTAGAAAAATCGAGACATCAAAGCCTCTAGCAGAAGGATGAAATTATACAACATGGGCTGGCTCCTGTTGGGAGAAAGGGTGCCAAGTGCCTGATCTCTGTTCTCCTGTGTGGGGCAGAAGTGGCACTTTGGAGGAGGCTGGGTTACAGCTAAAGGTACCAGTGCTTAATTTACTTGACGGATATTTGCTATTTTCAGATCCATCTGGGTCAGTCCAAATGAGCCCACTGCAGATTCACGCTGTAACGTGAATCCCTATAGCCAAAGATCAGCCCTGGGTGTTCTTTGGAAGGAACGCTGCTAAAGCTGAAACTCCAGTACTTTGGCCACCTCATGCGAAGAGCTGACTCATTGGAAAAAACTCTGATGCTGGGAGGGATTGGGGGCAGGAGGAGAAGGGGACGACAGAGGATGAGATGGCTGGATGGCATCACGGACTCGATGGACGTGAGTTTGAGTGAACTCCGGGAGATGGTGATGGACAGGGAGGCCTGGCGTGCTGCGATTCACGGGGTCACAAAGAGTCGGACACGACTGAGTGACTGAACTGAACCAAATGATGTTTTGTGTCTTGTCTCAATTGGTTTGCTAAGTATAACAATCCAGTATCGGATTGGAGAAAACATCCTAGAGTCATGAATCAGAGGGGATTGGTCAGGTGATCTCTAGGGAATAATTTCAAAGTTTAAGGGCAAAACAGAACTGAATTCGGAAGTTCCTTAAGACCAGAGGAGATGTCTTGGACTTGAGGAGATGGGTCTCCTGATGAAAACACTGCTTTAACAAGGCTACTCTAGCAAAAGGAAAGAGGGAGGGGCAATCAGTTCAGATACTCCTGCTATAATTGGAAATAAATGTAAGGAGATGAAAGAGATGGAGTTAAAAGGAAGGGACGATTCTAGGAGAAACTGCAAAAGGATCAACAGAGGAATCTGGAAAACTGGATGTGCAAAGAAAAGCAAAAGAACTTGGCAAAGATGACCCATGTAGACCCATGTAATTGTTTCATCCAATTACAGGTTGGGTTTTAAGGATATTAAAATTAAAAAAAAACACCAACAAAAACAACTCTCTTAAAATGTTTTTGCACTCTTTGATCATTTATCCAAAGGAGTTGAAAATGTGTCCACACAAGAACCCATACACAGATATTCAGAGCAGTTTTATTCATGACTGCCAAAAGTTGGAGGCAACCAAGATGTCCTTCACAAGGTGAATGCATAAGTAAATGGTGGAACATCTAGACAATGGAGTATTCAAAAAATAAATAAGCAAATAGTAATAGCAAAAAATAAATAAGCCATTAAGCCATGCAACAACCTTAAATGCATATTACTAAGTGAAAGAGCCAATCTGAAAAGTCTATATAATCTATTAATATGATTCCAACTATAGGTCATTCTAGAAAAGACAAAGCTATGGAGACAGTGAAAAGATCAGTGGTTGCCAGGGGCTAGCGGGAGAAGCGATGAAAAGGGCAGAGTGCACAGACTTTTTAGGGTACTGAAATTACTCTGCATGATACCATAAAAACACATACTGATGGATACAGGTCGTCATACATTTCTCCACACTCAGAATGTACAACCCCAAGAGTGAGTCCTAAGGTAAGTTATGGACTTTGAGCAATTGTGATGTGTCAATGCAGGTTCATCAACTGTAGCAGCTGTATCACTGGAGTAGGGGATGTTGATAACAGGGGAGGCAGTGCACGTGTAGGGACAGGGAGTGCACAGGAAATCTCTGTCCCCTTCCTTCAACATTGCTACCGACCTACATCTGCTCTTACAGCATTTTTATGCTTTTCCCAAAGAGTCTGGGAAAGCTTCTTTGATTTCTTCTGTTTCTCAGAACCATGCAACTGGGATGGCTGTACTGGATTATTACAACACACAGAACCTTAGACAACCCTCCCAGGTCCCATGAATACAGCATCACTCGGCTCAACCACTAAATGGTTTGAGCCACAGGGAATAAGTGTATCGTGCTCCAAACTTGCCTTGGTTGCCTGTTTTCCTCCAAGCGCAGTCACAACTCTCCTAGAATTGCCCCTTCCTTTTAACTCCCATCTCTTTCACCTCCTTATATTTATTTCCAATTATAGCAGGAATACCTGAACTGATTGCCCTCTCTCTTTCCTTTTGCTGGAAAAGCCTTGCTAAAGCACTGTTTTCATCAGGAGACCCATCTCCTCAAGTCCAAGACATCTCCTCTGGTCTTAAGGAACTTCCAAATTTGGTTCTCTTGTGCCCTTAAACTTTGAAATTATTCCCTAGAGATCACCTAAACAATCCTCTCTGATTCATGACTCTAGGATGTTTTCTCCAATCCGATAGCCAATTCTTATACTTAGCAAACCAATTGAGACAAGGACACAAAACATCATTGCTGCTGCTAAGTCACTTCAGTCCTATCCGACTCTGTGCGACCCCAGAGACAGCAGCCCACCAGGCTACCCTGTCCCTGGGATTCTCCAGGCAAGAACACTGGAGTGGGTTGCCATTTCCTTCTCCAATGCATCAAACTGAAAAGTGAAAGTGAAGTTGCTCAGTCGTGTCCGACCCTCAGCGACCCCATGGACTGCAGCCTTCCAGGCTCCTCCGTCCATGGGAGTTTCCAGGCAAGAATACTGGAGTGGGGTGCCATTGCCTTCTCCGCAAAACATCATTTGGCTATAAGAATTCACGTTACAACGTGGGCCTGTTTTCTTCCGAATGGCTTTGCTCAAGACATGTCTTCACCATGTATTTCCATGGGAAGCAAAATCAGCAGGTGTACACCTGCCAGATGTATCAGGCGTCCACAGCATTCGGCGCAGCAGGTACTTTGGGCCCTGGAGCTTTATTTACAATTTAGTGTCTGTTGTTTACTGCAGCAGTGGACAGTCAACCTTCGGACAGCAGTGCAAGACAGCTTTTGAAAAGCAGACATGCATGTACGTGGATGTGTACATATGTACACACTGACCATTTCCTGCTTTCAGGGAATCTAGTTTAATTATTTATTTTTCCATTTGGTTCAGAAGGTGTGAGCCTGGAAGCCCTGTTCTCTGATTTTAGGTATCAGATTACATTAAGGAGAGAAAAGACAAGGCTGGAGGTAAAACAAATTAGGAGAAGACGAAGGAGAAGAAGAAAGCATTGCAGTGACAAATAAAGCTTGCTCAGGAGCTGCCTGCTGGTACAGAATCAGGAACACACTTCTCTTTCCAGACTTCATGGCCAGAGTCACAGATAATATTTCACTGCTTGGCACAGAACCCATCCTTTTATGCCAGAACAATGAGCCCTTTCACCTTCGGGTAGTAATGAACTTGTCCCTGAAATAAATGGCCACATGGGGTCACTAAAGGTGGTTTACAGGCCTCTGGGGACTCTGGCTTTTATGAAGAGCAGGTGAGTCAGCCTTGCTCTGTTCTCCTTGCTGCTCTTTATCCATTAAAACTGTTTGAAGGTTATGAGGTTTTCCAAGTTCAATTTCTGGAACCAGTGGAAGTTGAGGGAAACAGTGCAGACCCCACAGCCCTGGGCTGAGAGGAGGAAAGCAATTTTCCTTGGTTCCTGTCCACTGGCTGCCACCGTCCTCCAGGCTTTGGGGAGGAGTAGTGAGGAGCAGGACACCCTGACGTGAGGCTCTTGACCTGTCAGTTCAGGGCTCCTGGCCCTGGTTTCCACCTCTTTGTGAAAGGTGCGTGGGTGAGTAAAGATTCCTATGTGTCCCAGATGGATCATCAGACCTATGTACAGAACATCATTCTTTTGATTTAATAAGCCTGACAGCAACCTGCCATGACAGTTAAGATTCCTTAAAGACTGCCTGTTCTGTGACTCTGAGGCACACACAAAGAAGTGGATCAGCCATCACTGTCATCTGCCAAACCCTGGGAGGAGGACAAAGTCATTTCTACTCCTGCTCGGCTCTCCCCTACATCTGCTTTATTTGCCCAGAACCAAACAACCGCAACAAAACTAGCTAGGACCAAAAGGACGATGAAGGAGCTTGAAAAACAAATAAGGAACGTGCAGATATTTCTTCAGCCAGATTGCTTTCAGGATAAGGTCTGCCCAGTCAGCTGCAAACTGCCAACTGGCCAGGCTCCTGGGACAAATCAGGGTGTTATAGCTTTGGCTATAACAGAAATGCTAAATGCAGCCAAGTGCAGAGACAGGAAAAAAACCCAAACAAGCAAAGTGCGTGTGAAAAACCTAAATTAAAAAAAAAACGTATAAAAAGAGTTATGTTTACTTTGGGGAAAATTAACTGAGGCCACAAAATTGCAAATGTTTTCTTCCTTTTCTACTAGAACCAAGTAACAAGTTTTTTTTTTCCCCCCTCCATATGATGTAAGATTATATTTTTAAAATTTTATTTTAATCCAGCTTAACAAAAGCGGAATGTAGTCTCAGTTTTAAAACAGCTTTTAAATGTCAGATGTGACTACAGATTTTTTTTTTTTAACACTTTTAGTTATCTGTGCTGTGTGTTTTGATATATATAGACTAAAGGCTGAATCAATGGTTTTACTTGTTCACGCCGATTTTTCAAATCAACCTAAAAAAACAGCCGGTCCCGTCCCCAGAAGACAGAGTCAGGATATAAGATTAATGAGCGTGCCATTTTAGGTGTTCACGTTTTCCTTCGTTCTGAGCATCCGTTTTACCTGTTTATATTAAGTAATTCTGGCTGTAACACAGCGCATGTGATTTTCAATATAACATAGCATCATATTTCAGTTTATTGAAACAAACCCAAATGGGAGTGTGATTTTTAAACTGGACCGTGTTGGTGAAAAGACCCTCACCTGGAGATAAAAAGGAAGTAAACTGATAGAAGATCTCGGTGTCCTTCTTCTGACCGCTGTACCCCACGACGCTGCCGACCTCCAGCGGGAGGGTCTTGAGGAGAGCACCAGTGGCCAGGTCGTGAAGCTGCAGGGTGTTCTTTACGTCGTGCAGGTAGCACAGCACCAAGAAGTTGGACCTGACGCAAGCTACCCACTCTGAAAAGATAAGGACACATGAAACCTAATGTGGCTCTGAAAATTAGCCAAAAACATACTCATTTCACTGAACAACAGTTCTGGGGCTCTACACTGTGCTCTGTAGCACTGAGACTGGCCGAGTGATTTTATACTTGGCTTTAATCGTTCGTTGCGTTTTCCGCATATCCCTCTAATAAATCATTGCCAATGTCAGGTCCAGAGGTAATAACACATTCTCCACCTGGGACCAGGAGCCTTTGATGATCTCAATAACATGTGTAATACAACTGACCCTGCTGCCCTATTTTGTGTCCAGTATCATGTTACAGGAGGTACAGACGGAAAACAACAAAACCTGAATCATGCTCCTCATCTGCCAAGATTGTTTATTCAGTAAGAATGTACCAAACCCTTGCTTGGCATGTGCTTGGCACCCTGCAAGGTGCTGGACAGACCAGCAAGGAGATGAGGTCACTTCTGCCCTTGAGACACAATCACATAAAAATATAAGTAGTAACATGTAAACAAAGGTGAGTGAGTGGCTGGTTGAGATTCAGAATAAGTGGGAGCCCTTGAGCAAGTGCTGAGTTACAGCTGGGGGACAGCGAAGGTGGGGGTGCCTGGGCGGTGCTGGGGACTGGGCAGCTCTCTGTCGGGCGCGAAGGTGGGAAAACACAACTCGAGAAACGAAGGCCAGAGCTGGGGATAAGAAGAGAGAAAAGGAATATGAATGAACCAGGAAGGGCGAATGAACCAGGAGTGAAGCAGGAAGGGAGGAAGACTGGGAAAGAAAACGAGTGAGAAGCCCATTTTCAAGAAGAAGACCGTTGTCCCTTTTGGGGGTGCGTGGGGTTGGTGGTGGGAGGTCTGAGGGGGTTTGGTGAGCTGGGGGGGGGAACTTTAGTTTGACTCGGTCATTCCTACTGTTGGACAAGAGGGTGACATCCACAAAGGGTGACAGCAGTGGCAGGCGTGTGCCTCCCATGGCTGACCAGGGAACAACGGAGTACATGGCGGGTGGAGCAGGACCCCAGGAAGCCAAGCAGAGCCCCACTTGGAGCTGGGGATAAAGTCGGGAGAAGGGTGGCCAAGAAACGAAGGGCGTCCCCAGGAAGAGTCACCAGGCCGCGGTGAGGAGTGGGGTCTGAGAGCGAGGCAGAGACAGGAGTTCCGCCCCTCCCTTCCCCGTGCCCAGGCGCAGCTTCAGTGTTGTGTCGCTGGTGATGGAGCTGGGAGAGCAGGGGTAAGCGAGCAGAGGAGGAGGGGAGGAAGTGGTGCGGGCAGGCCTGAGCACAATCCACTGTGCTCTGGACGAGATCGGCCAGCGACAAGGACAGGCCATCCAGAGAGACAGGCTGTGGCAAATGCAAGGCAGCACAGGGCTGCAGGGAGCAGCTCAGGAACGTGGGAAAGATGAGCCCTTCTTGGTTTTCATGGTATGGAGCAGAGCAAGGGGCTTTCAATACTGCTTGTATTTACAACCCAGGAAACGAGCAGCTCACACATATGACATTATCAATGCTCAACTAGACACGGGCCAGAGGGAGCTCTGAGGGCCACGAGGGGCCCCAGTCTTGTCAGGTTCTTTAGGTTCCTACTGCAAACTTCTCAAGTCAGGATATAAAAAACAACTATTACACCTAAAAGTCATTTGCTCATCGGCCAATATGATTTTTTTAAAGTACTTCAATCAAGCAATGTATTTCATGTGGCTTTAATGTTTCAAAGAAAGGAGGTGGGGGGAAGGAAGTAAATTATTTCTGTCAAAAAATAATCAATCTGTGTTAACTATGAGCACATCAGGATTCTAAAACAGACAAAGGGAATAAGAAAAGGACAAGGTGATTTGTAGACTGTCGTTAATAAAAGATCTGACTTAACAGCTGTACTTTATGATTCATCTCTAGTTTTTATTCTCAGTAGGGCATTCTGTGCTAATGATATATTGCAAATTTACCTGTGCTTCTCTTTGAATTGATGAGTTCTAGTGAATATTCAAGGTTTCCCCTTTCCAGTGTAAAGAACTTATAACCTTTCAGAGAGAAGGTTATAAAAATACATCACCACTCCCACAAATCTCCGAGCATTGATTTGCATTTCATTAGATCTGCAGGTGAGACAGAATTGTCACCTTAAGGTATAGTTAAAACTGCTTGGGGGGGGGGGCTTTAAAAGGCAGAAAATTCACATATCTTGGGAAATATTTGCATTTCTGATGGTTCCATACAAGAGAATCACTGTTCCAACCTGACCTTCACCTGAAAGCACCCAGGGCACTCTTCACGAAGACTTGTGCCACCATTTCCTCACATGAAGATATTAATGGAGAAGGGAGGTCTAAGATTCTCAGGTCCTTCATCCAACGTATGAGGTCCATAGAGTGAATAGAAGGTTTTGAGGAGACAGATGAACAGGCTTCCTTGGAAAGAGCCCCTGTCCTGTTATTAAGTCCCCTCCCCACCAGGAGAATTCAGCTGAGAGAGATAGAGCACCGATGCCTAACCCAAGCTGAGAAGCAGGTATGGACAGAGAAGAGCCTGGGATGAGCTGCAGTCCTGGGCTGCAGACAGGGGCTGAGCAGGTGAAGGCATGTACAGGGCTGTCTCGGGTCCTGTCTGATAGGACTGCCCGAGGTGCAAGAGGCCTCCGTACAGAAGCAGGCGGATGGGTGAGCCAGGTGTCCAGGGGCAGAGGGGAGCGCATGAGTGAAGCACTTCCTGAAACTCAGCTGTAATTGTGTGCCCACCTCCTGCTCTACAAGCCAGGCCAGGTTGAATTATCCGCAGGCTCAGAGCATGCTGCCTTGAGCCAGGGAGGTAGGGTCTTTACTTTTCCAGGATGTGCACCTGGATCTGACTCCAATATATGTGCTTCAAGTCACTGAAAACCCACGTCAGGACTGCTTCATCCGACACAGGGCCACTCTGCCATTTTCACAAAGAATCACTTTCCTGATTATACACCTTATACCTTCCCTTGGAACGGCCCTAGATTTTATTCCTATCCAACCCTTCAGAAGTTCACCTCCACAAGCAAACTCTTCCCTAGCTTGAAGGTATTCGACTCTCCTTTTGTGTCAAAAACTGTAGCAAAATTAGTGAGTCTCATTTGAAGTCAAATCCAGCTTTCAGGCAATAAGTAACTTATAAAGCAGTATATCATTTTTGGAAAATCACTGAGAAAGTGAATAAATGGGAATTTAAAGGGGCTGTGAAACATGATGGACTCAGAAGTGATGCTCTTAAGACGTTATTGTAGCACAGTGCACACAGCAGCAAGAGGAATGGATCTCAGTTGAATCTGACAATAATCTCTCTTCTCTTCTGGTAAGAGGACTATAAATCCAGTCTAAGATCTACAATAGGTATAAAATGAACAGCCAAAGTTATTCCAAAGCTAAAAACTAAGGATTCTGAATCCAAATAGTTTAAAAAAATTTAAACATTAGCACTTATTATCAGATAACAGCTACACAAAGACAGCTGGTATTTAATAAAAAAGCTCCACCTCTGAAGGTCTGGGTTCATACCTTCCCTATGTTTATGAAGATCCCACACAATGCTGTGCTAATTATAAAATGTTGCATGGTAATACACACTTGGCTGCTCTATTAAGACTTTTCAGGATCATAAGTTGAAGGTTCTTTACCTTGTAACTGGTTACCAGAGAATGAGAGATACACCAATGTCTTGACATTCTTACCAGAAACAAAAGCACAACCTTCAAGCAGCACGTACTCTTACCTAAGACGTCTTTCTCGTGCTCAGGAACCAGCACTTTCCACCTGGACTCCTCGGGATCCGTGAAGTCAATGTTGATCAGGCGGTAGTTAGGAGAGTGGCGATTTGTCTTGAACGTGAAAACTGTGCCCTCGTTGGTCACGTAGTCATACTCTCCTTCGAAGTTGTCGATCAGCTTCACCCACTTCAGGATTCCTGGTGAGAGAGACCAAGCACGTCCATCACCTCTCTGGGGTTTGAAACAGTGTGGTTTGTGTGTAGGGAGGGGATAGATCTTTTCTGTCTACAGAACACAAAGCAGACACAACGTTTGGAAGATCTAAGGCACGAGATAGAGCAAGGGTGGCTGTGGGTGAATTTTAAGGTTTCCAAAAACCTCAAAGGAAGCTTTTCCAGAAAAGCCTGGCAATGAAGATGAGTGGAGGATTCTCTGTCCAAGGAATCTGTCTGAATCCCTATAATCCAACACATCCTCTTCTACCTAAAGTGAAAGTGAA
>SJYT01011278.1:436590-481763 GCA_006410635.1 Cephalophus harveyi
TTCAGTTCAGTTCAGTTCAGTCGCTCAGTCGTGTCCGACTCTTTGCGACCCCGTGGACTGTAACCTACTAGGCTTCTCCGTCCGTGGGATTCTCCAGGCAAGAATACTGGAGTGGATTGCCATTTCCTTCTCCAGGGGATCTTCCCGACCCAGGGATCGAACCCGGGTCTTTTGCATTGTAGACAGATGCTTGACCAGCTGAGCACCAGAGGATACCCAAAGGTGAAGGTGAAGTCGCTCAGTCACGTCCGACTCTTTGCGACCCCATGGACTGTAACCTACTAGGCTTCTCCGTCCATGGGATTCTCCAGGCAAGAATACTGGAATGGATTGCCATTTCCTTCTCCAGGGGATCTTCCTGACCCAGGGATCGAACCCAGGTCTCCCGCATTGGAGGCAGACACTTTAACCTCTGAGCCACCAGGGAAGCCCTGAGGATACCCAAGTGGGTCTCAAATCTAAGCACGTCTTTCTACCTTCACTGCCATCACGCCACCCCGTCTTCCTTCCCTCTGGTTATGAGCAGTGGCTCACAACTGAGGAATACCGCATCCCCTCAAGGGACTCCTGGAAATGTCTGCAGACACTGTGGTGGTTACAACTTGGAGAATGACAGGATGGCTGCTACCCTCTGCCTCTATCTAGTGGGTAGAGGCCAGAGATGCTGTTTCAAGATACAGAATAGCCGCCTGGACAAAGAGTCAGCCAGCCCTGAATGTCAAGAGTGCATAGCTGGGAAACCCTGGTCTGCAGCACCAGCTTTCCGCCTGGTCTTCCTACCATAATGTCTTAATATCTTACACTGGTCCCAATTGGTACCCTTCTTAGAAATCTCCCCATGGCTCTCTGAATAAAATCCAAATTCCTTCTTATGGTCTCCTTGGTCCTGCATGTTAGACGCCTTGCCATGGAGCCAACCTCAGATGCTCCAACTTGAGCCTCACCCCGTCCTCCGGCAACACTGGCCTTTGGCAGGTCCCTTACGACATGCTTCACCTCAGGGCCTATTGTATGCTGCCTTGCCTGCCGGACCCACTCACAAATCATTTCTACACAGCACTTCTCTCAAGATA
Organism: Cephalophus harveyi; assembly: GCA_006410635.1. NCBI lineage: Eukaryota > Metazoa > Chordata > Mammalia > Artiodactyla > Bovidae > Cephalophus > Cephalophus harveyi. Next base: position 437,664 of record SJYT01011278.1, read on the forward strand.
TACACAGCTGACCCTTGAGCAACACCTGGCTCCAACTGCACGGGTTCATTTATAGGAGGGTTTTTTCCAACAGTAAATACTGCAGTACTTAACACAGGATCTGTGGTTGGCTGAATTCATGGATGCAGAGGGACCATGTATCCAGGGGGCTGACTATAACTTCCACATGCTTCAAGGGTCAACTGTACCTAATATGCTTGTTTATAATTTGTCTTTTTTTTAATTCACTGCCAGATATTCAGCACCCAAACAGAATGGCACCTTCAAAGGTACAAAATAAAACTGGTGTTGAACGCAAGGGAGAACACTTTCCAATCCTTCTGTTTTAAGAACTAGTCTGCTGAAAGGTCATCACTGCAAAGAAATCTTAAATACATCCACCATCATCATCATTTAAATGGCTTCCTAAATGCCACTTTTAATAAAAAAAAAAATCCACTGGGAAGACATCTGGTTCATAACGTATCAGACATAAATATTCAGAGGACATGTCAAAAATTTTATAAACGAGAAAGCTCTATGACTTCTAAACTGCTCAAAGGCAAGCCAGATCTCAACTATTCTCCAGTGAATCTCCTACCTTTAATTTCACAGTGAAACTGCTACATTAATTCGGATAGTTCATTTACATTCCAGGAGATTTTACATACATTATCTAATTCATCTCCATAACACAACATCTTTATATAATTTGTTGTTGAATTAAATTAATCAGGGAAAATATAGTCCCATGGTAGTTTTTCAGTTACACATAACAGGATTAAAACCCCAGCTCCAACCAGTATTTAGCTGCATGACCTTGAACAAACTCTTTATCCTTTGCTGAGCCTCACATTCTCAACTATTGAGAAACAGTAAGAGAGAAATGAGAAAGTTATTATAAAGTAACTAATACTCAACCCACAACAAATATTATTTTAAAATAAACTATGGGAATTAAAAATAATAAGATAGGCAGTTAAAAAACCTTCAGCTTTCCCACATATCAGTAATACCTGCTGGAAAACACTGGGGGCAGCGGGGGACCCCATTTACATTAGAAGCGAAATTAATGAAACACTTAGGAATGTACTTAACAAGAAACTGGACTCTATGAGAAAAACTAAAATTTTTCTAAAGAATCTTAAGAAACAATAAAACAAAACCGAGTAACTGAAAACATATACCATACTCCTCGAAGGGAAGACTTAGTATTTCAAAGATGCAAATAATTCCAGAAGAAATCTATAAACTTAACACAATTCCAAATGCTTTTTAGGGAATTTGACAATACTGTTTAAAGTTCATCTGGAAGAATAAGCACTTAAGTACAGTGGATATATTTTTGATGACAAAACAAGAACGAACTTCTTGTACTATGATGGCCTGAGCAAGCTCTCTACCCCTTGAAGGTAATTATTATCCTTCTATGGTAATCAATTTCTTATTTGTCTTTGTTCACTTTTTGCCTTAACATGCAGCCATGAACACCATAGCTCTAATTTAGCCTAATTTTAAAATTTCTAATATAATGAAACCATACAACATGGATTTTTTGAGTCTGATTTCTTTCTATTCTTGGTGTCTGATCTGACAATGTCTTTGTAAAATTATTTATCCTCTGGTTATCATTATTGACTTCTGGTTAAATCCTACAGTATACAAAGAACATACTCTGTATGATTTCAATCTTTTTAAAATTGTTGACAAAAATTTGTGGCCTAATTTTTCTTAAGTGACATTAAAATGTTTATATGACTGAAAAGAATGTGTATTTTTCAGATTTTTGCTGTGACATGCTAAGTTGCTGTTGCTGTTTACAAAATGAAGCAGGGCAAAAGCTAACAGAGTCTTGTCAAGAGAATGCACTTGGTCAGAGCAAACACACTTTTCCAACAACCCAAGAGACGGCTCTACATATGGACATCACCAGGTGGTCAATACCAAAATCAGACTGATTATGCTCTTTGCAGCCAAAGATGGAGAAGTTCTATACAGTCAGTAAAAACAAGACCGCGAGCTGACTATGGCTCAGATCATGAGCTCCTTGTTGCAAAATTTACACTTAAATTGAAGAAAGTAGGGGAAACCACTGGGTCATTCAAGAACAACCTAAATCAAATCCCTTATGACTATACAGTGGAAGTGACTGATATTCAAGGGATTAGATCTGGTAGACAGACTGCCTGAAGAACTATGGATGGAAGTTTGTAACACTGAACAGGAGGTGGTGACCAAAACCATCCCAAAGAAGAAGAAATGCAAGACGAAAAGTGGTTGCCTGAGGAGGCTTTACAAATAACAGATGAGAAGAAGAGAAGTGAAAGGCAAGGGGAAAAGGGAAAGATATGCCCAAAGGAATGCAGAGTTCTAGAAAACAGCAAGAAGGAAAAAGGCAGCCTTCTTTAATAAACAATGCAAATAAATAGAGGAAAACACAGAACGGGAAAGATCAGAGATCTCTTCAGGAAACTGGAGATATCAAGGGAACATTTCATGCAAGGATGGGCACGATAAAGGACAGAAATGGTAAGGATCTAACAGAAGCAGAAGATATTAAGAAGAGGTGGCGAGAACACACAGAAGAACTGTACAAAGAAGGTCTTAAGGACCCGGATAACCACGACAGTGTGCCACCCATCTAGAGCCGGACATCCTGGAACGTGAAGTCGAGTGGGCCTTAGGCAGCACTACTAAGAGCAAAGCTCGCAGAGGTGGTGGAACTCCAGCTGAACTATTTAAAATCCTAAAAGATGATGCTGTTTCAGTGCTCCACTGAATATGTTAGTAGATTTGGAAAACTCAGCAGTAGCCACAGGACTGGAAAAGATCAGTTTTCTTTCCGATCCCAAAGAAAGGCAATGCCAAAGATTGTTCAAACTACTGTATGATTATGCTCATTTCACATGTTAGCAAGGTTACACTCAAAATCTTTCAAGCTAGGCTTCAGCAGTACATGAACTGAGAACTTCCAGATGTACAAAAGCTGGATTGAGAACAGGCAGAGGGAGAGATCAAATTGCCATCATTCACTGGATTACGGGAATAGCAAGAGAATTCTACTTCCGCTTCATTGACTATGCTAAAACCTTCGTGGATCTAAAGACTTGTGCTAAAGACGGTGTGGGTCACAATAAACTGTGGGAAATACTTAAAGAGATGGGAGTACCAGATCACCCTACCTATCTTTTAAGTAATTTATTAATCTTTTGTTTGAATCTAAATATTTATTGGCTTAAGGGGCCATTTTTTCTATCATTTAAGAGGTCTGATTGTAGATTTGTCTGTCATTAGTTGTATTTTGGTTAATTTTTACTTTCTGTATTTTGAAAGTACACTGTTAGATACATACACAATTAGAATTATATCTAAATAAAACTGAATTGAATTTTTTATGATTATGAAGTTTTATCTCAAGTTATGTATCTTGCTTTAAAGTCTACTCCAATATTAAGACAGCTACATCATTTTCATTTTAACAAATTTGGCCAATGGATGGAAAATGGATGGTCCCAATATGCTCTTCTCCATGTCTCCTAACCACTCAAATGCTTTCCATCTCTTTGTGGGTTGCATTCTATGTAATTTCTTTTTGTATTCACTTTCACAAATTCTCTCTTCAGCTATGTCTCATCTCTTCTTTAACCTAATAACCTAACTTTTAACATTAATTATACTTCTAATTTTAGAAGTTCTACTTAGTCCTCTTCCAAATGTTTGGTCATTATTTATAATATCTTGTTTCTTGTTTATGTTTCCAAGCTTCTCATTTATTATTTTTTTAAAGCAGCATCACTGTTTTTAAAAGTGCATTTACACAATTATTTTATATTCAGTTCAGTTCAGTTTAGTCACTCAGTCTAACTCTTTGCGACCCCACGGACTGAAACCTCCCTGTCCATCACCAACTCCTGGAGTTTACCTGTCCATAGAGTCGGTGATGCCATCCAACCATTTTATCCTCTGTTGTCCCCTTCTCCTCCTGCCTTCAATCCCCTTCTCCTCCTGCCTTCAATCTTTCTCAGTATCAGGGTCTTTCCAATCAGTCAGTTCTTCATATCAGGTAGCCAAAATATTGCAGTTTCAGTTTCAATATCATTCAGTTCAACATCATTAGGAAGCTGATAATTCCACTCTGGTGTGAATCTGTTGGTTCTACTTCTCATGGCGGTGAACATCTTCATCTAATCTGTGATTTCTGATTGTGAACTGATTTCCCTTGATATGCTATCTGTGAGAATTCTTGGAGGCCTGGGTTGAAGTGGCATTATTTCAGAAAAGATTTATATCTGGCTTCTGTTTGCTTCTTGGGAGGCAACCAACCTGGAAGCACTTTAGATTCTTGGCATGGCGATTTTTGGACCCCATAGAGAGAATCAAGTCAATGTGCACATGTGTAAATGTCAGTCCTTCTGTTTTAGGAGAATTCAAATCCTGCCTCCAAGATAGAGACAGGCAGGTTTCCTTACTCCATACCCTGCCTCTCCCCGACTTCCCACTCCACTGTTGGCCGGTCTATTTCTCAATAATTCATACACCACCACCAAAGGGAAGCTCAGACTCAAAACCCAGCAGAAACATTCTAAGACAAACCAGCTTATACACCAGGATTCCTGCTTTCATTTTGTCTTTGGTCTCTACGATTTCTCTTCTTTTGTGCCAATTAGCAATATATTTAGTAGATGCTTTATTAACTTTTTACAATATTTTGGCTGTTTCAATCAGACTATTCAAGTAGATTATTATATCACCTGCTACATTCCCACAAACTAAAGTCCTACAATTAACTGTTATAAATAATTGAGTTCCAAATCTGAGTCAAACATTTTTCTTTTTCCAGTGATAAATTGCTGACCCCCAAAGCAGGTGATCCATTCAAAGACAAATGCATCTTAGTTTACGTAAAAAAAAACACTTTAAAATGAAACCCAAAGACTATTATTCCTTATAAGAAAAAGTAAAAAAACTGGTTGGCAATGCAAAATTTGCAGAGAGTCAGAAAGCTACATTTGTTTATTATAAGAATGATGAAACAATTTTCTGGACTGTGACATTTGTAAACACAAAGTCTTAGTTCAGGGAAATGTCAGATTCCTTAAATGTTCCCCTGACAATAAAACATTTCCTGATGTGAAACCTTTATTTCTCAAAGTAACCATCTTAACGGTTTCTGACTGAAAAGGTCTTGCAGCCATTGTAGTGGTATTTACTATGACCCTACTTTTCCCCGCCTGTAAAGTCACTGAAACGTCCACCAAAGGCGAAACACAGCATAAGTTTCCTGTAGTACCTCTGTATAGTCGGGTGAACCTGAAGATGTCATGCACTTGTTTTAAATAATCAAGCTCCAAATAGCGCTAAAACAATTTTAAAAAGTTTGTGGTCATTATCTGCCACCAATTTCTGAAACACCTACTTTAGTCGTAAATGCACACAAGTCAGACTTAGGAATGTGGCTGGATTTATACAAATCCAGCTCTAATATGAAAAGCTGTTCAAAGCACCAGCTCACAGGGCAGCACATTTAAAACAAGGGCTCATAAAATCCTTTGGCTCTCTGGGAACCCATGCTCCTCAGGCTTTAGCCACAAGATAATTCAAGAGAAATGGTATTCCAGTTGAACAATGGGACTCATTCTATTTTGTTATTCACAAGTTAAAACATTATTGATTTAATTTTTTTTTTTAAAAATGGAGTTACTTAAAAAAAAGAGAGATGTGGCTAAACTCTCAAACCGTCTCACTTTTGCCCACCTCTTCTGAAATATCTTTGTGTGTAAGTGGTTCTCCCCTTTGAAGTTAACAGAATTTGATTCCCAAACTTCTCTACACTGAAGTTGAAATTACTTTTTATAAATCTGTTTCTTGGTGGGGGAAAGATTAGTTTACTGAGTGAAGGTGAGCTTAAAATATCTAAAACTTTCTCTAGAGCAATTCATTACTTGTATTGCTTTCTTCGAAAATCAATGTTATTAAGTTTATGCCATAGAAAATGTTTTATAAGCTCTCTCCTAACAGGAGCTAAAAAGTGCACTTACACTGAGAACACGGAGGCCTCGGCCTCTGACAACAGTTAACACATGCAGAGCAGGCACGGGTCATGCTCCAGGACTGAGGGGCGCAGAAGGCTGTTCTCTCTGGCCTGATGCCTTCATTCTGCCGCACCTGCCACACGGTGATGGCTAAAACATGGGCATGGAATCCAACTGACCTGGGTCTGAATCTTTCAACGGCATCAGAAAAGCTAACTGGCCTCACTCACCCTCCTCAGTTTCCTCAAGATAACAGCACAGGCTCCTTAGAGGTTGTTGAAAAGACAATGGGATATCTAGAACTTGGCACCCAGGAAATGCTAAGAAAATACTCACTACCATCCCAATGCTGGTTATCACCCCAGCATTCCTCAAATGACAAAAATAAGCAGAATGTGGCTTCAGAACAGCACTATTTATTTGCCAACAGTGAACTTATAAAAATCTAATTTCCATCTCTCAGGGCACACAGCCATTTTCCTATGAAAACACCTTTATAATCACTAATTTAAAAATTGGTAAAATTATTAATTTTGTCGCTAGTACTTCATATTTTACTTCAAAATGAATGTTTTTTTTCTTACTTTTATACTGCCTTTTGATGTTTCAATTATTTTGGGTTGCTGGCATTCCCACTCAGAAACACAACTTATTTTCTGATAACTCCCTGTCTCTCACAGAAGCCCTCCTCCTTAGTCTGACTTTTTAATACTCTGATGACTTTGCTCAACTTGAGACAACTCATTTGTTTCCAGTTCCTTGAATGTTTATTCCCCCCTACCCCCACCTTTCCTCTCTACTTCCGAAAGATGGCCAGCCCCACCAGGCATGAACACGGGAGTCAAAATTGTCCCAGATACCCAGAAACAAGAGGCCACCTGCCTTGCAGTGCAGAGATGGCTGAGTGAATAATTTAAGTGTCTGACAAACACTAAGCTTCCTTTTGTAGTACTATGTTAGCATGTAGTGTAGATTGATTGCTAATGCAGGTGAAAGCCAGTTTTCTTTACTGACATGAAAGCATTAAGATGAAGACATGATGAATGCTAAAAATTTTATCAATCTAAAATGATCAAACTTTCTGCAAAAAAAGGTAAAAAGCTGAGAGAAAGGTTGGTAAAAGTCTGGATGAAACTTAAGATAAGCTTCTATTTCTTTACAAAAATCAGCATGTCAGCATCACTCATCTTTTCCTCCAATGTTGTTGCTCAGTTGCTCAGTCATGTCCAACTCTGCAACCCTATGGACTGCAGCACCCCAAGCTTCCTTGTCCTTTGTTATCTCCCTGAGTTTGCTCAAATTCCTGTCCACTGAGTTGGTGATGCCCTCTCATCCTCTGTTGCCCCCTTTTCCTCCTGCCCTCAATCTTCCCAGCATCAGGGTCTTTTCTCATAAGTTGGCTCTTTGCATCAGGTGGCCAAAGTACTGGAACTTCAGCATCAGTCCTGTCAATGAGTATTCAGGGTTGATTTCCTTTAAGATTAACTGGTTTGATCTCCCTGTTGTCCAAGCAACTCTCAAGAGTCTTCTCCAGCACAACTCGAAAGCATCAATGTTTCAATGCTCAGCCTTCTTTATGGTCCAATTCTCACACATCAGGGTCCCATACATGACTACTGGAAAAACCATAGCTGTGACTGTACAAACTTTTATTGGCAAAATGATGTCTCTGCTTTTTAATATGCTGTCTAGGTTTGTCACAGCTTTACTTCAAAGGAGCAAGCATCTTTTAATTTCATCCCTAAATGCTGTGTCATGAGCAAAGACCACTTCAGATCCATTTTAAGGATGATAACACTGAAGCAGAATGGTGTTAAGTTACCAACAACAAAGATTTTACACACTCAGAGTTCTTTGCACCTAACAATTACTTCTTATGGATCCTATTTAAAAACTTCTCATTAGCCCATTGAAAAAAAAAAAAAACTTCTCATGTAGTTGTACGTTTATTCAGAATAGGGCCAAATGGCGTTTTGCCGCTGATTATCCTATAAAATAGGGGGGAAAAGTACCCGACCTGCTACAGAAAAATAAAAGAACCCAAAAGAAATGGGAACAAACAAAAGACAGACGGCAGAGAGGAGAGGGGATTTAGAGTTTCCAAACCTCAGACAGGTCCTAACTCTGGGCCTGGACACGCGTGCTTGGTGGCAGCACCGCTGATAACCCTGACGCTGTGCGCTGGCCGTCTCGTGGCCTCCGTCCAACTGGCGGGGAACACACATCCGGCAGGGGCAGGCTGTCATCACTGCCGCCACCCAGCACAGCGCCCGGCACAAAGTACAGCATAGACGCATGTCTGCTTCAAGACTAAATATAACATTCACATAATCCTGTTTCAGACTGAGACTTATATACATTTCTCGATAAGGTAAAGACAAGAGAAGTAACCTAATTTAAAAGAAGTTAGCAGTTTCTTCCACTTTCCCAATAAGAACATTTAGAAATACAATACATAAAGTTAAACATGTATAAAAGCGTGTTGAACATCATCTTTTGTATTTTTAGAGTGTAAATTTTCATGAAAATATTTTAAAAGTTCACATATTGGCAAGAAAAAGGAAAACTCTGAGGTCTGACATTTAATTGTAATGCAGAAAATAGGTGAACATTTACTCTCAATTTAGTCAGTATGAAACAACTTTATGTATTCATAATATTTATAGCAAATTTAGGAAACAAAGTATATACATGCATAAGTAAGTGTGTGTGTGTGTGTATATATATGTATATATCAAAAGAAATAGTAGTCTTGATTTAGGAAGGTACAGAAATAGAAGAAAATCCAGACACAAATCATACTCTTGCAAGGTTCCAGATGATTAATTTCAGCTACTCCACAGGCATGAATCACACTAAGAACGGCAGGGGTCAAGACTCAGCTGCCTTTCCCACTGCAGAACTAATAAAATGTCATGCTGCCTGGTGTCCTAAGTGATACCTTGGTACCTCTATACTTTCAATTATAAACAAGAGAAGCAGAAACCTTCTGCTCACAAAATATACAGGATAGGAGAGACATGGTCTATACTTTCTTTATCGTTCTCAGGATTTAATAGAAAACAAAAAAAATTAATTCAAAAAAGTTAAACAGGCCAGAAGGGTAAAGATTACTCACAAGTAAATGAACAAGGTGGCTTCTCAAGCAGGGTCACCTGAGCACAGGATCTCTAAAGGGGCAAGTGAAGTTATTGGAGACAAGCTGGTATCCACCTACTGTGAGTCTGTGTTAAAGAAAAGTTATCCGACACTTGATAAAATAGTAATGAAGACTATACAAGACTACTGCAATAAGGGAGAGAGATCACACAGAACTCAAATACAGAAAAGATAGCTGGAGGTTTATAGCCAATGTGCAGAATGAGGGGGTGGGTGGATTGAAAATTACTAAGAGAAGACATCCGGGTAGGGGGATTCTTGGTGAAGGCAGGTTTAAGCACATGAGGGATAGCTGGGGGAAGGGGAACTGGATCCATACCAAGGGTACGGGACTGTCTTTAAACTGACCTAGCAGGATTCTCACTACAACTGGGGCTCTGCGGGCCCAGAAAGTTGAGCGAGAGGACAAGGAACTAAGACCGAAGCCTAACTGGGAAGAGGCTCAGAGGAGCCTGACTCAAGCCTGGTCAAGGAGAGACTCTCTGTTGTTGTCAGGCACTGTTCTAAGTGCTGGGGACCCTATGGCGAGTGAGACAGACAAGGTCCTTAACCTTGTGCAGCTCAAAAAGAATCACACACACAAGGATTTTGTATGGAGAGAAAAAAGAAACCAGAACAGGCGAAGGGGCAGAAGGGCCAGAAGCAGGAAAGGTATCACAAAAGCAAGAGGAAGCAGGTTAATTCCTGGGCGGAAGTGCCTCTTTCCCCAGAGAAAGCAGACAGTGACTCGGGACATGTCTCCGGCAGCCAGCGCAGAAGACGATGCAATGTTCCTTGGAGGGGGCCTGCTTAGCTATTTTGAATGCTTGGAAAATTATAGAGACTTCTAAGGTCCAGACAGAGGCCAAGTGCAGTTTCCATCCAGTGATGAGCGAAGTGTTCAGAAAAGTAAGGACAGGAGCAGCTATAGCATCAACTGCAGTTCCTGTGAACAGCCATGGCCTGCAGTTTGCAAGAAATGTGGTCATATTACTACTAAGTAAAAATACCGCAAATGTAAATGGCAGAAGTGAGGTTCTCCAAAGAGAGGCAAGGGTAAAAGAAAGATCTTGCTCACAGAGGAGCACAGAGCCAAGGTCAGCTAGCCCTTGAACAGAAAATCAAATTGGCATAAATGTAAATCACTCAGAGTGCATACTTTTAACTCTCAAGAGTTTAAGATTTTTTTTCCATTCTATATTTATATAGTACGTGTTATCTTCTTCTGTGGTATTAAGCAGCCACTGGCCATTTTTTGGTGCTTCTCATTTCAAAATGCACACAGGCAGAAGATTTTCTTGGAAAACAAAAATGTCAGAAATGTTACAAAAGAGCTTCCTCAGTGAAACTGTTTAGTTCTCCAGACAGGATATTTAGTGATGCCCTAATAAATAAATAATTAATGTATAGGGAAATGCTGGTAAATCTCCCTGCCTTTAAGGTAAACATGATTAAAATAGTAACACAAAGGCCTGGGTTATCACAAGGGGTATCAATTTATGCAGTATAATATTGATGATTTTATGACACTGGATTTAGTTTTCAGTCACCAGCTATTCAGTTTAACTCACCTACTATTTCAGTTAACTAGCACATTTAGCATTTAACTTAAATATTATTCTTCCCCTTAGTTTAAACAGGGCAACAAAAATGCGGGAGCAGTTAAGGGAATGGCATGAAAAAGCTTCTGGATGGCAGTCATGGTCCCCAACTGGGTATATGCACTCTGGAATTTTCAGTTATCAACCTGAAAAATTAAACATGTCCCCCATGAGAGGCACACCTCTCTGTGTTTTCTTCCATATAAGGACTCTGCTGATTAAGAATCAGGTTTTACATAAAATAATACCAAGATCTGTGTTCAGAGCAGCGTTGATCCTAAAGATACATTATTTTTAGGGCATCTTTATTTAATCTACTACCTAAAACCATTGTGTGATGACTCCAAATTTTCCCCTTTCAGTCAAAAAACAAACGGATAAAGAAAGAAGGCATGTGTGAGAATCCACTCTATGCCAGGAACCCTGCTAAGACCTTTCTGTGCATTTTCATTACTCTTCACTATTGCTAAGTAGGTATCACTTACCTATTGCTAAGCAGGTATCACAAAGTAGGTACCACTGCTTCATTTGTAGTTGTGCAAATATGAAGACAGAAAAGATAACTTTCCCAGGGTCACCAATTATTTAGTGGTACAGTTGAGATTTTAAAGTCTTATTGTCTTAATATACCCAACTGTAATGAAGAGGAACTATTTTAAAAAATTTAATGATCACAATATTAATCTTCTGTCTCTCCTGTTATAAACGAAATACACCAAGTGTCTTCAACACTTAAACTCACCCACAGTACTTGTTTTTTCTAACCAGTCATAATCAGGTAATTGTGAATGCGTGCTCAGTCGCCCAGATGTGTCTGACTGCTTGCAATCCCACAGACTGTAGCCTGCCAGGCTCCTCTATCCATCCATGAGATTTTCCTAGGCAAGAATACTGCACTGGGTAGCCTCCTACTCCGGGGGATCTTCCCGATCCAGGAATCAAACCTGTGCCTTGTGCATTGGCAAGTGGATTCTTTACCACTGAGGCACATAGGAAGCCCCAATCATATAATTAACTTGTAATAAATCAGTAGTCAATTAAAAAAAAAAAAAACACATACACACACTACCACCCCCCCAACCACACACACACACACACACACACACAGATCTTTCTAATTCTGACCTACACAATTAATTGACTTTTGGACCCAAGAGTAGGAACTGATTTCTAGTTCATTTTCTTAGTACTGGTCAATCACTGCAACTGTTGAGAGCTTTCAGAATCCTAGGACTGCCATTCAAAAGAACTCCTTTGAGGCTTATGATATTCATAGGTTTAATGCTAGTAAAACAAAAACAAAAAAAAAAGACAGGCCCAGAACCAAACCCAGAATTTAGCAGCTATCACTGGAGAACACTCAACAAATTGCTCCCAATCTGTGTGCAATTCAACAGCTTAAAATCCATCTATCTTATTCATGTACATTGTGTTTTCTTGTCTAAAGGATATTCTATACTTTTGAATCAATGAAATCCACACACTGGTCAGTTGAGTATTCTCATTTTTAAAAACGGTATCAGGTTATTATAAGACTTGTTTGTTCTATTGCTTTCCATGTGGTTTTCCATGAGCTCACTGGGAAGGTCTTTTTGATACATCTACTTGTCTAAATTGATGTACCGAGTTAACTGATCAAACACTAATCTAGGTGTTACTGGGAAGGTATTTTATAGATATGATTAAAGACCATAATCAGTTGACTTCAAGTAAAGGAGATTATACTAGACTAGGCCTACTGGGTAGGCCTGAGCCTTCCAGCAGAGCTGAGGCTTCCCTGAACAAGAAGAAATTCCACTTGTGGACAGCAGCTTCAACCTATACCTGAGAGTTTCAGCCTGTCCCTCCTGATAGCCTGCCCTACTGGTTTCAGACTTTCCTAGCCAGCCAGGCCCCTAATCACGTAAGCCAATTTCTTGCAATAAATCTCTTAATATATATCTCCTACTGGTTCTGCTTCTCTTGTTAAACCTTGACAGATACATTCACTAACCATCAATATTTCACAAATATAAAACACCTAGCAATAACTTTAGTAAGAAATATGTAGTTTCCTATATAACTCAGAGGTACAGTCCCAAATAAATGTGAAGATTTACATGCAGTCCTAGTCAAACATATAGCTGGGTTTTGTTCAGATCAAGGCAAAATAATCTTAAAGTTCCTCCAGAAGAACTTTTTTTTTTAAAGAGAGAGAACAATTTGGAAAACAATAATTGCTAAATTTACTGAGTGATTACTCTGTGCTGGGTTTTTCACCTAAGCTACACAAAAATCACCTAGAAAACAAAGACAATGGTCTCTTAAGAAAAGATCAAGTTAGGAAGGGAAGCCAGGACCTGGCATATTCTCTAAGTATCTTCCACCCTGAACATAGCCCTCAGGATTTTTTTAAATGCTTCCCTCTTTCATTCCTCATGTTCATTCATGGCTACAAGGACTAGAATCTTATTGATGAGGACCCAGCACACCTCTACGCTGCCTTCCTCCTGGAATCCCAATCTCTGCGTATCATACCCTCCTCGTTAATTTCTCATAAATGCTGAAAACATGGGGCAGAGAGAGAGAGTGGGGAAAAAAAGGTAAGGACCCTAAGCGGTCAGGAAGAAAACAGAGGCACTGGCACTTGCTAAGTCTCATTCAAAGTAGTACTGCTTATTATGAAAGTGGACACAGAAATAGTTCAGAATGTGAACGTGTGGATTTTTCTCTGCATTTGGAGTCAATTAAGCAATTTGTGTACCTTTTAATAACAGGCCTGAAGTGAAGTCGCTTAGTCGTGTCCGACTCTTTGCGACCCCATGGACTATAGCCTACCAGGCTCCTCCGTCCATGGGATTCTCCAGGCAAGAGTACTAGAGTGGGTTGCCATTTCCTTCTCCAATGCATGAAAGTGAAAAGTGAAAGCGAAGTCGCTCAGTTGTGTCCGACTCTTAGCGACCCCATGAACTGCAGCCTACCAGGCTCCATCTGTGGGATTTTCCAGGCAAGAGTACTGGAGTGGGGTGTCATTGCCTTCTCCACATCTCTAAAATGTATTTATTTCATATTAACCAGAATATGGGGTAACTGTGCCATTATCTGGGTGCCAAGGGCTTCCCCAGTGCCTACAACGCAGGAAGTCACAGGTTTGATTCTGGGGTTGGGAAGATCCCCTGGAGGAGGGTATAGCAACCCACTCCAGTATTCTTCCTTGGAGAATATCATGGACAGAGGAGCCTGGCAGGCTATAGTCCATGGGGTCCCAAAGAGTGGGACAGGATTGACGCAACTAAGCATGAGCCAAGCACTGGGTGCTAATATCCCTGATAGTTTTGGGGTCTGGGAAATTCTCAGCACAGTAAATAATGCTGTTGAAAGCTTTAATGCTTGATGATGGTGCTGATATGATATAAATGTTGGAGGAAAACAACATTTAAAATAAGCCATCTCCAAAATTCGCAACTGTCTGGTCCTATCTTGATACCTACAGTTTCAGGAAGCAAGTTAAGCTAATATTGCATGTGTGTCCAGCACTGAGAAGCTGTCTTATGATCACATATTAGCCTGATAAATTGTCATTGGTGTCTGATCTCTTTCCCGTGACAGTCTGCACCATCACATCTAGACAGTAATAATACTTTACAGATCAAAGGGCCAGCTTCTCCTGAACAATCTTCATCTGCAATACAGACAGGATACTTTCACACAGAGAAACATACAAAAAATATGGTTANATTGTCATTGGTGTCTGATCTCTTTCCCGTGACAGTCTGCACCATCACATCTAGACAGTAATAATACTTTACAGATCAAAGGGCCAGCTTCTCCTGAACAATCTTCATCTGCAATATAGACAGGATACTTTCACACAGAGAAACATACAAAAAATATGGTTAGCCTCGATCTACAGAAAAAGTGCTAAAGCCAACAAGAGCTTCATTCAATTTTTTTCATTTTAAGGAATAATATCAAAAGAAAAGATCATAAGACTTGAGATGATGTGATTAAATGGAAGAATGTTTCTTGGGAAATCAATTAGACCAACATAATTGGTTGTTAATGGGGCTCTCTGGAATAATCATGTGTTTGAAAGACAGCTTACCAGTGATGCCGTTGGGCTCCTGATGGAGGTCACAGTACCAGAGTCGGTTTACAGGATCACATCCCTCCCTTATCGACAATAAGACGTAGCGACCATCGTCAGATAACTACAAGGGAAACAAAAACAGCCCAGGAAAATTAGTAGAATATATTTTTTGTGAGAACACTGTTACACATTAAGTTAAAGAAAACTCACTGGTGTATCTTTACTGCAAACTTATGACTGGATAAGAAAGTTAGAAAAAAAGATAACATCAGTTTTAACTTATCTTGCAGTTAATCATTTTATTTTAACAAAACATAGTGAAATATTTAAGTTGAAAATATCAGTATATGTAACTGAATGTCACGACTCAAAATGACTTTTACTTAGCACCTATTCTTTATAGTCAATAATACTGTAATAATTTTATATGGTGACAGATGGTTATGGGACTTGCCATGGTGGTCATTTATTGTAATATATTTGATTGTTGGATCACTATGTCATACACCTAAAACTAATGTAATAGTCTATGCCAATTGTGCTTTTTTAAAACTTTAAAAAAATAGTCTATTCTTTAACTGAAAAATACATGCAATCTGTCATTCTGAATATTAGTATCCTAAATTTGAATTTTTGTCATGCATTACACATTTCCAAGGAGATCCAACCAGTCCATTCTAAAGGAGATCAGCCCTAGGTGTTCTTTGGAAGGAATGATGCTAAAGCTGAAACTCCAGTACTTTGGCCACCTCATGTGAAGAGTTGACTCATTGGAAAAGACTCTGATGCTGGGAGGGATTGGGGGCAGGAGGAGAAGGGGACAACCAGGGATGAGATGGCTGGATAGCATCACTGACTCGATGGACGTGAGTCTGAGTGAACTCCGGGAGTTGGTGATGGACAGGGAGGCCTAGCGTGCTGCAATTCATGGGGTCGCAAAGAGTCGGACACGACTGAGCGACTGAACTGAACTGAACACATTTTAAAAGCTGTACTAAATACGTAAGAATTAGCAAAATGGGTGTGAATGCACAGAAGTTCATTTGTGGTTCATAACGTTCATGTTAACAAGTTTCTGCTGAACAAATGAACAACTTTTTACATGGATCTTTAGTCCCCTATACACAAGGCAGAAGAAATAAAAGGCTGTGCTTCAGCAGCTATCTTTTACAATACTAAACAGAAGAATCTTAGGTAGCAAAAAGAATCCTGATAAATACGAATGCTACAAATAACACTATTTTGAGTTGTCAAAATTGATATAAGTAATATCAGACTATATATATCCTTTTGCAACTAATTTTTTCATTCAATATTTTAAAAATTAATCTATGGTGATATTAAATATACAAATAGATATTAAATATACAAATATCTATGTATATTTGCTTCACTGGTTTTAACTGAGGTAAAATATTCCACTCTAGGAAAACACTATAATTGATTCATCTTCCTACCACATAAGCATTTAGATTTTTTCCATTTTCTTCATTTGTGGTTTTCGTCCTTCTTACAAGCAACACTTGTGCCTTCATATACATGTTTCCTGAGGTACATAACTACAAGTAAAACTGCTCAGTGATACAATATGCACAGACTCTACTTCACCAGATGTTGCCAAATTATCTTCCTAAGTGATTTTACTGACTGACACTCACCTATCAGTTATTTTCCACATCTTATTCTGAAGGTGAATTATATGTGCCATCTTCGCTAGGCCATGGTACCTAGATATTTGGTCAAACATTCTTCTAGATGTTTCTGTGAAAGTGTTTTTCTGAATGAGATTGACATTTAAACTGGTGGACTCTTGAGTACAGCTGATTACCCTCCATAATGTGATGCACCTCAACCAATCAGTTAAAGGCCTTAGCAGAAAAGCCTGATCTCCCCCAGTCAGCAGGAATTCTGCCAGCAGGTGGCCTCTGGATTCTGAACTGAAACTTTCCTGGGTTTCCAGCCCGCCAGCCTACCCTGTAGATTTTGGAAGTGTCAAGCCTCCATAATCATGTTCAGTTCAGTTCAGTCGCTCAGTCGTGTCCGACTCTTTGCGACCCCATGAATCGCAGCATGCCAGGCCTCCCTGTCCATCACAACTCCTGGAGTTCACTCAGACTGACTGACACTCACCTATCAGTTATTTTCCACATCTTATTCTGAAGGTGAATTATATGTGCCATATAATTCATATGTGCCACGTCCATCGAGTCAGTGATGCCATCCAGCCATCCCATCCTCTGTCATCCCCTTCTCCTCCTGCCCCCAATCCCTCCCAGCTTAGCCAATTCCTTAAAAAAAATTTCTCTGTCTCTGCATATATATTGTGTGCTCAGTTGTGTCCAACTCTTTGCAAGCCTATGGACTTCAGCCCGCCAGGCTCCCCTGTCCATGGGTTTTTCCCAGCAAGAATACTGCAGAGAGTTGCCATGCTCTTCTCCAGGGGATCTTCCTGACCCAGGGACTGAACCCGTATGTCCTGAGCTGCAGGCAGATTCTTTACCACTAAGCCACTGGTGAAGCCCCTATATATATATATAATATACAAACCAACAGGATATTTGTATATCTTATATATATATAATATATATAATTATATTGTATGTTAATATATGTTATATGTTAAATATATATATGTAATTATATATATTATATGTATATAAGATATATCAAATATCTTGTTGGTTCTGTTTCTCTGGAGAACTCTAACTAATGCGCTTACCAACAACAGCTATCCTTTCATTTATTGATAAAATAAATATGTGCTAAGCAGCTATTATGCGCAAGACATTTTCCTAAGTGTTAAAGATAAACTGGGGCTTCCCAGGTAGTGCAACTTGTAAAGAAGCTGCTTGCCAATGCCGAAGACACAAGAGATGCGGGTTCGATCTCTGGGTTGGGAAGATCCCCTGGAGAAGAGCATGACTACCCACTCCAGAACTCTTGCTTGGGAAATCCCATGGACAGAAGGAGCCTAGAGGCCTATAGTTCATGGGGTTGCAAAAGAGTTGGACATGACTTAGCCACTAAACAACAACAACAATGCAGTGTATTATAAAGTGGTAAATGTCATATAACATCTGAACAGGCCTGGGTAAGGGAGGCAGGGTGTGTGGGCAGGGACTGTGGTTTTAAATATGGCAGTCAAGGTAGGCTTCATAAGAAGATGTCTTTCCACTGTCTTCTGACTGTCACTGTTTCAGATAAAGTCATTCCTTATGTTTTTCTCCCTATGTATAATATGTTTTCATATCTGGCTGCTTTTAAGATTTCCTTACTGTCTTTGGTTTTCTGCAAATTGATAATAATTTACTTTAACTGGAGTCATCTCCTTCAGATTTGTTGAGCTTCTTGAATATTTGGATTTGTCTATTTTATCAAATTCATAACATTTTTGGCTGCTTTTTCCTCATATAATTTTTGTATCCCCTCACTCCTACCCGAAGACTTCAAATACATCATGTTAGGTCACTTAGTATAATTCTAGAGTTGAATGAGACTGTGTTTGTTTTTATTTCAATTTTTTTCCCCCCTCTCCATGGCTTAGCTTCAACATGCTATCTTCAAATTCACTGATATTTTCTTTTATAGTATCTAATCTGTTATTAAGTCCATGTAGAGAATTTTTTGATTCAGATAGTTTATTTTTCACTTCCAGAAAAGTACTTGGTTATTTTTATATTTTCTGTTTCTTTGTTCATTTACATTAATATTTGCTAAAATCCTTTTAAATTTATTTTCATAATTGCTTTTGAAAAGTCCATATCTGTTAATTCTACTGCTGTCATTTCTAAATCTGTTTTATTTACTAACTTCTCTCCTGGTTATAAGTCACATTTTCTTGCTTCTTTACACATCTAGTAATTTTTTAAAGTTGGATTTTGAACATTCTGAATGCCATCTGGATTTTTTTTGGGGGGGGGGTCCTTCTTTAAAAAGTTTTGAGGCTGTTCATTTTATAGATCAGGTTAATCCATTCAAGGCTTATTTTCAAGCTTTGTTGGGGCAGGTCTCCAGTCATACTGCAAAAGCATGAATGGCCAGTCTGGGGTTTTTGCTGAATACCCTGGTTGTTCACGAGTCCTTTCCACTTTAACTGGTTAGACTGTGAAAATCTCCCACTTGTTAAACCTCTAGTAGTTTTCAGCTTACAAGTTCCTGGTGGTTGTTCACAGCCTGAATCATGGAGCCTCGGTCTATGCACGTATGGCGTAATAGTCAGTCTAAGATTCAGAGGGACCCCAAGAAGATTCCCAGGACTCTTAATCGGTGGTTCCCCTCCTTTGGTTTTGTGCCTGCAAGTTCCAGGGGCCTCATTCTTCCTGAATTCGGATCTTTGGATCCCTAGTCCAATGAGGCTGCAGTATCCTGGGGGTTCTTCTTCCTTGTGCCAGAATCAGAAAATTCCTCCAGGCAGAAACCTGGGGCTATCGTAGGAGAACATCTCTCTCACAGATTACAGTCCTATGATACCTGTAGATCAATATCTCCAACAGATGTTTTTTCCATTTTGTATAGTTTTCTACCTGTTTATGGTAGCAGGGCTAGCCCAGTACCAGTTACACTTAGGGCCAGAAGCAAAAACTTGTCATTATGCTTTTATTTAACTCATTTTTAATTCTTTATTGGGTACATTTTTAGGGTATATTATTGCATGTTTAAAATATATAGATGTAAAAATTAAGAATGTGTAATTGAGGACTAATTAAAAAGAAAATATTTATGATTCATAAAAAAGCCTAATAATGACATAGTTTTTATCTTATTACACAGTAGGATAATTTAGGGTTTTACTTATGAGTAGCATCAAGCTTTTAGACTTGGAGGAATTAGATTCCAGCTCTCTGGAAATGTCCATCCACTTTCTATCAGCAGGTTTATAAATCAAGTGTCAACTAGGTCTCTTCTGCATTTATAAATTAATCAAAATAGCTGTATGTGTCTAAAACATCCAGCATTTTTAAGCACACTGTATGTTAAACATCTTTTTCTCAGAAAAAGAAAACAAAAACTGTTTTAAAGCACAGAGGTCATCGGTACTTGTAAAACAGAAGTGGGATTCCAAGTAAGTATAATTTGATCAAAGATTCTAGAAAACTGTTTAATGTGGCTGTTCTTTCTGTGTGACATTTTGTCTAAGTTCTAAAGTAGTCTCCTTTCCAAGAAACTGAATCACATTTTCTTGTATGAGTTTTGATCACAAGCTACACAAGAGGCCAAATGATTCAGGTACACTCTCTCCATCTCTGTCTAGGCTTCTTATAGTATTTTCAAAGATCGTCAAATGGTTTTGGAAAAACTGCATATACATTTATGATTTCCATGAATTCTTTTCTCCATCCTCCATCCAAATTACTTGTCATTATGTTTTAAGTGGGTTTCTTGAAAATGAGTATCTGAGTTGACTGAGTTGAAAACTCAATCTAAGAACCTGTATTTTGTCTTTCTAATTGTTATTGCTTCTACATCTTACTTTTAACATTCTAGTTAACTTGCTTTTCCCTTCTCATTTCCTTTTTATACTGTATTAATATAAACTTTTAATTAAGATAAACTTCTTCATAAACTCTTCCCTTTCATTGACTGCTCTGTGAGTTAAATACTCTTGTTTCTAGTCTTTTATACATTTTCCTTAACTTTTTCATATACATAGCCAATAAACCAATGTCCAGAAATTCAGTTTCACCTTATTTTTAAACTGTCCTATATTATTAAGAATATCATTAGCAACATCACAATTGTCACTTTATTAACTGTAACTGAAAGCAGCCTCATTAATAATACTTCATACTTTTGTTCTCTTGTCCTTTAAACAAAGACAGACTCTTACAGCTTAGTGCTTAGAGTCATGCTGCATCAATCATAAATGATGGCTAATTCAGCGGCAGTGATTCAGCCAACAGAACGACAGGGCAGTAAAACTCACCGCAAGAATCACACCAAACCTTCGATGACAGCTGTCTCAAGCACATCTAATGAGTTTTTCGCGGTATTTCTGGCTGCACTAAATGGCTGCAGCAGTTTATATTTAATCTAAGGCAGGAAGTTCCAAGGGAATTGCTGTTGGGATGCCAATTAAGTCAGTCTCTCTTCCTTACAACTCAGATATTTCATAGCCACTAAACAAATATGCTCAACTGCAAACAATTCTGAATTTTCAAATGCTCATGCATTTATAAGTCATTGGTGCCCCCAAAATATATACATTAGGAAATACCTTCTTACACCAAAATGTTATCAGTAACAATGCACATTCAACCACCGCCTCACATTCAGACTATTTCAAGACAGTTTAAAAAACCGAATTTTGGGAATCACTGGGAGGGGAAGACAAAAATACTGTTGATTGAGGAGGAGACGTTAAATCTCAAAAGCAGAAAGCAAATTTGCTGAAATCCAGATAAAAGGAAAACAGAAAAGCAGGAGAGCCAAGGGTCCCATCAGCCCTTCATGAACAGTATAAACTCCAGTTCACAGAACACTGTTTTCCTTTAAACAATATGACATCAGAAGAAAAACCATGTTCTCTGGAATCAGTTAATCTCATTCAAAACCACTAACTCTTTGCAACAGGGGTGCAACAATGCTAGCGTGACTGATTATGAAATATGTAATTCTTAAGTCACAGCTTCCTTTCACTTTATGTCCATATAATGGTAAGCAAATTTTCCTTAAGTCAAAATGATTTTATTTCATGAAAATCTGCCTTTTATATAAATAAATTTTAACAAAAACAATATTTTAAAAACTACTGTAAATAAAATATTTACATTTGTTGATACTAAGTCCACTGATTATATTTCAAACAACACCAACAGGATGAAAGCTAAAACTCTTTACCATTCTTACTACTGACAATTCTCTTTAAAAAAAGTGTATTTCCCTTTAGACACAAGTTACCTTGACAATCTAATTGTATGAGGTCATTTGTCGAATTTGGTTAAATATCTTTAGAAAATGCTAATTAAGACAGGCAGGAATAATATCTATTGATATTATTAATATCTAATGATATTTGTGAAGACCTACAAGACCTTTTAGAACACACACCCAAAAAAGATGTCCTTTTCATTATAGGGGACTGGAATGCTAAAGTAGGAAGTCAAGAAACACCTGGAGTAACAGGCAAATTTGGCCTTGGAATACAGAATGGAGCAGGGCAAAGACTAATAGAGTTCTGCCAAGAAAATGCACTGGTCATAGCAAACACCCTCTTCCAACAACACAAGAGAAGACTCTACACATGGACATCACCAGATGGTCAACACCGAAATCAGATTGATTATATTCTTTGCAGCCAAAGATGGAGAAGCTCTATACAGTCAACAAAAACAAGACCAGGAGCTGACTGTGGCTCAGATCATGAACTCCTTATTACCAAATTCAGACTCAAATTGAAGAAAGTAGGGAAAACCGCTAGACCATTCAGGTACGACCTAAATCAAATCCCTTATGATTATACAGTGGAAGTGAGAAATAGATTTAAGGGCCTAGATCTGATAGATAGAGTGCCTGATGAACTATGGAATGAGGTTCGTGACATTGTACGGGAGACAGGGATCAAGACCATCCCCATGGAAAAGAAATGCAAAAAAGCAAAATGGCTGTCTGGGGAGGCCTTACAAATAGCTGTGAAAAGAAGAGAGGCNGATTTAAGGGCCTAGATCTGATAGATAGAGTGCCTGATGAACTATGGAATGAGGTTCGTGACATTGTACGGGAGACAGGGATCAAGACCATCCCCATGGAAAAGAAATGCAAAAAAGCAAAATGGATGTCTGGGGAGGCCTTACAAATAACTGAAAAGAAGAGAGGCAATAATAAGCAAAGGAGA
This sequence comes from Cephalophus harveyi, assembly GCA_006410635.1. Classification (NCBI taxonomy): domain Eukaryota; kingdom Metazoa; phylum Chordata; class Mammalia; order Artiodactyla; family Bovidae; genus Cephalophus; species Cephalophus harveyi. The sequence continues at coordinate 460,314 of SJYT01011278.1, forward strand.
AAAGGAAAGATATAAGCACCTGAATGCAGAGTTCCAAAGAATAGCAAGAAGAGATAAGAAAGCCTTCTTCAGCAATCAATGCATTGAAATAGAGGAAAATAACAGAATGGGAAAGTAACCTTTATGAAGTCAAATATATATATACATAGATAAATATATATGCATACATTAATTAGAAAAAGACCTTATGGTTAACAATACCTTTGAGAAAGGGTGGAGAATGAAATAGAAAGTCAATAAAGACAACAGATTTTTGTTGTCTAGATATCCATTTTACCCCGTTCTAAGAAGATGTGTATGTACTGTTTATAAAATGAACAAGAAAAAAGAAAAGTTCAAAACAAAGCTCCAAAATAATTTTTTAAAGAAATACCTTATGATAGGTGTCAGGCCTCCAGGATACAGTGTCCAGACAACCACAGGAACTAAACAAAGAAAACAAGAACTATTTTTCTCCTGTCCATGTGGCAAAAAAGAACCGGTGCCATGGAGAACAGAGCGAGGAGGCTCTGTTCCTTTCACAATCTGTCTGTTCTGTTATCTCATCCTTTGGGAAGACTGAGGCTGCTGTTGCTGGCTTTACTGCTGCTGCTGCTGCTGCTGCAGGCACTGTATCTTCTGCCTATGCCACTTTTGGGAGGGCATTTGAAACTTCCTTGATGAGTTGCTGCATGGCCAGGGCAGTCTCCTTTGGTAAAAGCGACCTCTGCTTTTTCACTGGGTTTCCCATGGTGATGGTGGTAGTGATGGCAGCCGTGCAGGTGGTGACAGTGGTGGCCGTGACCCCAGCTGTAGCAGTTTGGGAGGATGAGCGGTTGAGGACCAGCATTTTGGGGGGAGACTGGCTGCCCACTGTTGTGAATGGTGGAATTTTACCTACAACTGAAGCCAACACATGAAAAAAAAAAAAACAGAAAGTAGAAGGGACTCAGCCTGACCTGCAGGGTCTCCAGGCCAGTGAGTTCTAGGTCACCATCCCAGAATACCATGCCAAGGACCTACCTTATAATGGGCACATTCTCACTTTATATGCATAGGCCAGTTCTGCAGCATGTTCTAGCTTAAAACATCAGCCTCCTTGGGTTACGTGCTTCCTTACATTTGAGATACTTGCCAAGGCTTCTGGGTGACTGAGGCCAACATGACACAGCCCCTGACCTGGAGTTGCCCACCCACTAGTTGACTACCCGTACCTTGTTTTACAAAGTTAGAGTTCAGTAAGCACTTTGAGAAAGACTTAGCCAAAGTCCATCTGGACATTAACAGGAATGTGTTCCTTGGCCAGGAAACCTATAGAAATCAGACAGCCTCCCAATGGCCAAAGCACCGAATAACAATGAATCACCCAGAATGGAGAGTATTGTCTTTCATCTCTTCTAATTCCTTCCAGAACAGTCTCAGCATGGCCTGGCATCTTGACATGTAACACTCAAGGGAACTCCACACCAAGGATAGAACTATCCCCAGCACAACAGTATTTATGGAGAATTTAGAAACATTGCTTTTGTTTTGACTGCAGTTATCCATAGTGCATCTTTTATGCAGAGCACAAAATATTGTTTTACCTAATGTCTTGCAGTCAAGTTTAAGTCCAAAATTGAAATCAATTTTTCTTTAAAAAGCTGCTGCTTCATAAAAAAGCATATATTAAGGCAGTAATTGTACCAGTAGGTTGGGAATGAGAAAAAAATAATAATAATATGAGTGTCTAGAGTTTGAATAACACTGCCTTTCGGAATGTATCTACCTGAAGGAACTGGGCTATGAGTGTGGACGGCAGGATTTCAACACACAGCAGTGAATATTTGGAGAACAGTTTTAGTCAAGACACGTCCAGGGATAGGTAGAATTTTGGTGAGTGAGGGCAGGAGGTGAGAAGGGCTGGATGGAATGAAGATTAGAGCCAGAAACACTGAGCAGTGGAGAGGGGGTGACCACATGAGTATTCATCTGTGAGGGGAATGGGGCCAGCTCTGCCTGCAGGGGCCCCAGGTACTGGAAAGATGAACATGCATCCCCAGAGATGATCCTCTTATGTTCACACAAAAAAACACAGGTGCAAGTCAGCATCCTTGATCTCAGACCATATGCCTGGACACATCATCACACACTTTTAAAAAGGACTGAAAGTGAACTCACTCAGTCATGTCCAACTATTTTGCAACCTCATGGACTGTAGCCCACCAGGCTCCTCTGTCCATGGGATTTCCTAGGCAAAAATGCTGGAGTGGGTTGCCATTTCCTTCCCCAGGGGATCTTCCCGACCCAGGAAAGAAATCTGGGCCTCCAGGACTGCCCACATATCCTTTACTATCTGAGCCACCAACGAAGCCCTTAATGACAACACCTCTTTTTGGGGCCCAGCATGCTTCTGCTGCATGACCCCATGCCTGTTATTTTTAGATTTCTATCACTCAGAAAAGACAGGAGTTCTTGATTATTCTAGCAGAAATTTTCAGTTAACTGTGGGTCTGGGAAAATCAAGGAGTGTGAAAAGAAAAGTGGGCTGACAGGCTGATTTTTCTGCCTGGGGGTGGGGGTGTCTTGGTGGTTACACAGCTGACTGACCCTCTTGCTCCTCTGGGGAAGAATTCAGTCAACGTCCTGGGCAGGAACACAGAGTGAGGCTGGGAGCAGATCTCTACCTAGAGTGAGGAGCCTCCATCCTTGCCTAGGACAAACTTTTGAATATCAGTCACAATCATTGCCCCTTCCCCTTGCAGAGACAGAAGTGGCTTTGAGCTTGGCCCTTCTAAAAGACAGAGATCCCACAGGCAAGGTCTAACATGCAGAAGCAACTTTAGTGCCTCTCTTTTCTGCCATGTGATTAAAAAATATACTGTCCTTGTTGATTAGCTAGCCGAATAGCTCCTTGCACAAAGGTCAACCACAAAAATGTCTTTTTTCTCTCTCTTCTTGCAAAAGCAAATAGCTGGTTTTGTACTTTTGTTACTGCTTTCATGGAGTCCCACTGGAGCTCTTTTCCAAATTAAAACAAATAAGAAAACAACAACAAAAACAGAAGTATGCAATCTGAAAACATTCCAGGCTTGACATACCCTGTGGGGTTTTAATTTAGACACTAAAACATTTTAATTTCTAAAGGATACTGGTAGTTTATTGGGAGCAGGGGGGAGGAAAGGCCATGGAAAATTGTATTTGTCCTAAAACTTTGGGAGTATATAATCTCCTGTATTCTCAAAAAGAAGTGAATTTCTTAAAGGTCAACACTCCAAAGGCGACCCCACCCAAGTAGCCTACTTATATCAGACTTAGGCCACCAACTTGTACATTAAAAAAGGACTTTTTAAGAGAAGGCTGGAAATGACTGATGTGACACAGGTTAAGTGTAGTCATGGTGATGCAAGGGCTTCTTGTTGCAGGGGGTTTTATGATGGCCATAGCTCTATTCTTGGAAAATAAGGAGCTGGTAAAGTCCTGGGTCTGGACCTGTCTGCACCATCCCAGAGACCCTGCCAACCCCCCTAACCCCCGCCCCACCCTGTGTGCTTGGAACTGGATTGTTAATGTCCCAGAGTTTAATTTGGGGGACCTGTTTTTCCCCTTCCTGCCACAGAAACAGGTTCTAAGGAAATGCAAAAAAAATTAGGGTTTCAGTGAATGAAACCCACGAGAAGATGGAGGGTCCTGAGGAAGGGGTTCCTGAGAGGAAAAGCTAGAAAGCTTTGCATATATCATCCCAACAACCTGGAAGGCTCCTCCTCTTGTCCAGCTTTTGGACTCATCCTTTTCCAGCCTCAGCCTCACTCCAGAGGATGGATTCCCTCCAAGCTCACACTCCTATGTTCCAGCTAGTTGGGCCTGCCTGCACGTCCCTCCCCCATCTCCCCATATTCCTCCTCCAAGGCATTATCCTGTCAACAGAGTTACCTTTGTGACACATGGCATCTTCACTGATCCTCCACATGGAGTGTGAGCTCCATTAGCTGAGCACCTACTGTGTGCTGGCCTCTCTTGCACAATTGCTGTGCACAGGCAGAGAGCAAAACACACAGGCAGAGAGCAAAACACACAGGCTGTCTCACCTCTCACTCAGCTGGGGACAGCCTGGAGACAAGCAGTCACCACCTCCGTGTATCATGTGTGTCAGTTGACCACCAGAGCTTTGGAGAAAAATAAATTGGAGAATGGAGAACAGAGCACGCTCTAGGGGTGGGCAGGCTGGGAGTGTAGGTGGTGATCAAGGCCTGCCTGGTTTCGAGGTGACAGCAGAACAAAGGTGGGAGGAGAGGAAGTAAGCCAAGTGAGCACCAGAGGAGGGAATTTCGGGAAAGGAACCAAAGAGTTCAAAGGTCCCAAGGCTGGAACTCCTGTGGAGAGCCAAAGTGCCCGCAGGGATGCACAAAGCAAAGAGCAGGGCGGGTGGGGGCGGTGCGGCTATGGAGGTGCCTGGGGCCTTCAGAAGGACTGCAACTTTTAGTCCAAGCACTTTTTTTTAAAGCGGATTCCTTTAACTTCAAAAATGAATTGATTTAGATGGAATTTGTTATCTGGTTGTCCTTAACACTGGTGGTTCACTGGCCCCAATGCAGGGGCACAGGTTTGATCCCTGGTTGGGGAACTGAGATCCCACATGCTACATGGCATAGCATACATTCAATTTAGAGGAGACTACATTAATATGAGCTATAAGGGTGACCAGGGGAAAGCTGAGTGCCGAAGAATTGATGCTTTTGAACCATGGTGCTGGAGAAGACTCTTGAGACTGTCAAGGACAGCAAGGAGATCAAACCAGTCCATTCTAAAGGAAATCAGTCCTGGATATTCATTAGAAGGACTGATGCTGAAGCCTGGATACCTAGGCCACCTGATGGGGAGAAGTGACTCATTGGAAAGGATTCTGGTGCTGGGAAAGGTTGAAGGCAGGAGGACAAGGGGACAACAGAGGATGAGATGGTTGGATGGTGTCACTGACTCAGTGGACATGCATTTGAGCAAGCTCCAGGATTTGGTGATGGACAGGGAAGCCTGGCGTGCTACAGTCCATGAAGTCTCAGAGTTGGACACCACTGAGTGAGTGAAGTGACTGATAGGGGTGACACAGCATTATCTGACAAAACAGTGGTGTGAACCTCATATATTATCACATGAATCCAGAACTGGTGTGCCAGGTCAAGAGCTGGTCTCTGGTGAGCCTACCTGAAGTCCTATTTGGGGTGGGAGTGGGAGTCTAAAGCCCCTTTTCCAAGTACAGATCTAATTGAGAACTTCTGCCCTGAACATGTGACAGTGAACAAAATAAACTTTGCTTCTATCAAAGTTAGATTGAGAACCTGCATAGGCCTGTGGTCGTGGGCACCCCTCTACATGCTCCCTCATTCTTACCTGGAGAACGACAGAGAAGCCCATACAGCTGTCATTGCTATTCACTTGCCTTCTCACGTTAAAGGGGATTTCTTAGAGTGGTGTAGCAGACATTTTGAAATGATTATTTACTATCCTGAAATGAAATACTAATGGATAACAAAACCTCCTTAAAATCAAAATATCCTGCCCCAGGAAAATTTTCAATCAGGAAAAAAACAAACAAACAAAAAAATACTGTCCTGGATATCAACATCTAGGAACACAAAAAGAAATAGAGAGTGAATTCCCTGGTGGTCCAGTGATTAAGACTTCACCTTCCAATGCAGGGGGTGCAGCTTCTATCCACATGGTGCTAAGATCCCACGTGTCTCAAGACCAAAACATAAAACTTAAGTGATATGATAACAAATTCAATAAGAGCTATAAATTGGAAGCAACCTAGATGTTCATCAGCTGATGAATGCATAAGAAAGCTGGAGTACATATACACCATGGACTATTATGCAGCCATTAAAAAGAATGCATTTGAATCAGTTCTAATGAGGTGGATGAAACTGCAGCCAATTATACAGAGTGAAGTAAGCCAGAAAGAAAAACATCAATACTAATGCATATATATGGGATTTAGAAAGGTAGTAACAATAACAGAAGAGACACAGATGTATAGAACAGTCTTTTTTACTCTGTGGGAGAATGCAAGGGTGGGTTGATTTTTGAGAATAGTACATGAAAATAGCATGTATATTATCATATGTGAAACAGCCAGACAGTCCAGGTTTGATGCATGAGACAGGGTGCTTGGGGCTGGTGCACTGGGATGATGCAGAGAGATGGGATGGGGAGAGAGGTGCATAGGGTTCGGGATGGGGAACATATGTATACCCATGGCTGATTTCTGTCAATGTATGGCAAAACCACTACAATACTGTAAAGTAATTAGCCCCCAATTAAAATGAATACATTTGTAAAAAAAAAATAAAACTATGTTGCAAAAAATGAGTATGACAATAAAAAAAAACAATAGTAAGAAAAAAGAAATGATCTCTCTCTATTTTTTTTAAAGAAATAAGAGAAGTTCATTTATACTCAAGGGTTCTTCAGGTGGCAGTAGTGCTCAAGAATCCACCTGCTAATGCATGAGATGTAAGATACACAGGTTCAATCCCTGGGTCAGGAAGCTCCCCTGAAGGAGGCCATGGCAACCCTCTCTGGTATTCTTGGCTGGAGAATCCCATGGACAGAAGAGCGTTGGGTCTATAGGGTAAAAAAGCGTTGGACATGACTGAGCACACATATGTTTTTATACTCACAGTAGCATGTGCTCCAGTAGGTAAATGTTTGAGCACAGAGCCTTGCACCCAAATGTGCCATCACTGAGTATTCAGCCTGGAAAAATTCAGGAGGACACAAGTGTGCAGCCTTGGCCATTCACAAAGGCCATCGAGGTACTGTGGCCACCATGTGATTGCCACAAACTGCAAAGCAGCCCATGGTTAGGCTCTGAATAAAATGAAATATAGACTTCTCCAGTTTACACAGTAATTCCAGCCCTGGAAAACTTTTATTAAATTTATATGACAACATACAGAAAAGGGTCTCCACTCAGGTTATTATGAATGGGTTGGTGCTGGGGTCCTGCCCTGGTGGATCCAGGGTGATTTGAAGGGGAGATGGATAGGTGAGGAAAACACTTATTTATTAATTAATATAAGATTAGATTAAGAAGGAATAGTGTAGTAGGAAAATTAAGTGGAGAAAAGAGGCTGAATAACTTGGTTTATATGGAAAGCCAATAAAGTTCCAGACAAGGAACTTGCACCATCTACGTTAGGCCACCGGTGTCCGTTTGAATATCGGAGAGTGCCCCGCCTTGGGCTCTCTCTCTTATGGATCTTAGAAGCCAGGACAAGTAAATAGACATGGTGAGCCTCCACGCCCCAGATGGGAATTCAGCCTGAAATTACAGTAAAGAGAAGACACGGGGGAAACCAGTCCTTCCTATGACTAGCCCCAGCCCCTATTGTCTAGAAAGGCCTTTTATATCTTTTTTATTGTACATAGAGATCAATGGGTAATACAAACTTATGCAGCATTAGCAGCCTAGACTCTAATCAAAACCAGGCTTTTCTCTCTGCATACCTAGTTGTATACACAAGTCTTAGGTAATTTACATCATTTTCTGGCCACAAAGGGCTAATTAACATTTTACAGCCTTTTTTTCTGATAAGGGTTTGTCAACCAGAAGACTTATTTGTGTTGATCTTCCCAAAGTCTGGTGCCGCTCTCAGAAAAGACTAAATAAAGTTACATTCTTACATAGCAAAGACACAGCAATTTATAACAAGTAAAAGGAGTACAGTGATTTACAACAAAAGTAATTAACTTATAAGTCTAGTGTTGCTAACATCAAAACTACTATATGTCTTTTTCTACATCCTGATTAGATTGATTAACATCCTCTGAGGTGCCTAAGAGATAAAGACTATGGAAGTCTGGCAGCATTCATTGAGTCAACAGTGAAAACCCATCACCAATATGATTGTTAACTCTTTAGAAATGGCTCTGTATCTCTAAAATGCTTTTAAGCTTTGTGCCTCTTGCAGCTGGGGGGCTGTAAGCAATTCACAAGCTGTAAGAGTCTGGGGGAACCTGTTAGGCAAGCTAGAGAGTTATCAGAGTGGGTTTAACTGAAACATCCCTTTCAAATGCAGAAGACTAAAACCCTGAGTTGACTTTTTCCAGAGAATATCAGAAGAGTGGAAAAGCAGAGTGCAAAGGCCAGCAGATTTTTGGTGTTTGGGGTACATGCTCAGGAAATTCTAGGGGGAACACCTGAAGCCTGATCACGTCCTTGCATTTTGTCAGACTTCCTTCCTCATGACCTTATCACAGACGGGATTCCTCAAGCTGGCTTCCGGCAGGTTTGTACTTACTTAACTATCTGGCAGAACATTTGAAAATCATTCAAGCCTTAGGTATGCGATGAAGCAAGCCCCCTCCCCCATGTGTGCTGCTAAGTCATTTCAGTCGTGTCAGACTCTGTGAGAGCCCCTAGACGGCAGCCTACCAGACTGTGCCATCCCTGGGATTCTCCAGGCAAGAACACTGGAGTGGGTTGCCATTTCCTTCTCCAATACATGAAAGTGAAAAGTGAAAATGAAATCGCTCAGTCGTATCTGACTCTTACCAGGTTCCTCTGTCCATGGGGTTTTCCAGGCAAGAGCACTGGATTGGGGTGCCATTGCATTCTCCCCCCTGTGTAGTGACCCCTTATCATGACAAAAGTCAAAAATCACACCCATATAATTTTTCACAGTCACTCATTCTTCTTCAAGAACTAGAGTCTCCTAGTCTAGGGTCACCCTCCCTTAGTGAACCAGGAGGAGGTAGAGCTGACAGAGATGTCTCTTTATAAACTAAATAAGGTGTCCATAGGTGTGTGGATTTATCTCTGGGCTTTCTATTTTGTTCCATTGATCTATATTTCTGTGTTTGTGCCGTTCACACCAGTCAGAATGGCTGTGATCCAAAAGTCTCCAAACAATAAATGCTGGAGAGGGTGTGGAGAAAAGGGAACCCTCTTACACTATTGGTGGGAATGCAAACTAGTACAGCCATTATGGAGAACAGTGTGGAGATTCCTTAAAAAACTGAAAATAGAACTGCCTTATGACCCAGCAATCCCACTGCTGGGTATACACACTGAGGAAACCAGAATTGAAAGAGACATATGTACCCCAGTTTTCACTGCAGCACTGTTAATAATAGCCAGGACATGGAAGCAACCTAGATGTCCATCAGCCGATGAATGGATAAGAAAGCTGTGGTACATATGCACAATGGAGTATTACTCAGCCATTAAAAAGAATACATTTGAATCAGTTCTAATGAGGTGGATGAAACTGGAGCCGATTATACAGAGTGAAGTAAGGCAGAAAGGAAAACACCAATACAATATACTGACACATATATAGGGAATTTAGAAAGATGGTAATGATAACCCTGTATGTGAGACAGCAAAAGAGACACAGATGTATAGAACAGATTTTTGGACTCTGTGAAAGAGGGAGAGGGTGGGGTAATTTGGGAGAATGGCATTGAAACATGTATAATATCATGTAAGAAATGAATCGCCAGTCTTGTTTCGATGCAGGATACAGGATGCTTGGGGCTGGTGTACTGGGATGTCCCAGAGAGATAGTATGGGAAGGGAGGTGGGAGGGGGGTTTAGGATTGGGAACTCATGTACACCCGTGGCAGATTCATGTTGATGTATGGCAAAAGCAATACAGCATTGTAAAATAAAATAAAGTTTTAAAAAAAAGAAAGAAAAAGAGAGAGAGAAAAATCTAAGTAGATTTTAACATAAAAATGGAAATATTTGAAACTTTTCTGAGATTCAAAAACTGCTCCAAAACTCCACCATTGATGTGTAAACAGATAAACTTGGGCTGCAAAGAAGCACCATTTCAAACTTCCAAGAAAAGTTGAAAAATAGGATAAGAAATGTATAAAAAATAACGTGATAAGTTTTCTGATCCTAGATCTAAGTCTTCTTGTGAGCACTCAGAAACTGGAATGCCATGAACATGTTATTTAAAGTGCATATAACCGTTAACAAATGTTTAATAATTCTCTGTTGTCTTAATATTAAAAATACATTTCAAATATTTCAAATACAAAAAAAAAAAAAAAAAACTAAAGTGAAATGAAGTGGAGTCACTCAGTCATGTCTGACTCTTTGTGACCCCATAGACTATACAATCCATGGAATTCTCCAGGCCAGAATACTGGAGGGGGTGGACTTTTGAGGGGGGTGGACTTTGCCTTCTCCAGGGGATTTTCCCGAGCCCCAGGATCAAACCCAGATCTCCCACATTGCAGACAGATTCTATAGCAGCTGACCCAGCAGACAATAGATAATATTTTATGCTCTGCATAAAAGATGCAATATAGATTGCATTCCAAACAAAAGCCAGGTGTCTTAGGGGCCGTGCATAACCCCCTTCTGTGCCTGGGAATCTGGCCCACTCTGTTTCACTGATCCTTGGCACCCTCCCGGACTGCCCCCAGGTGCTTTTTGCCTGCCTCACCTTTCTGCTCAGTGATCCATGTTTACACTTACATACCTGTATGCACATACAGCTTGCTCCATTGGTGAGATCCCTGGGCCATTTGCCAGGATGTCAGTGCTTCTACTACCCCAATATCTTTGTACCTTATGCAAGCTCTTTCATGTGTTCAGTGTCCATTCTTCCATCCTCCAGCCAGGCCAGTTCAGAGAGTTCATATGCACATTTTTTCCAGTGCAAGTGTGTGCACGCACACACACACACACACAATTCTGAAATGAAACTTGCACACATGGGGGAAACATTGGTTTACTTGTCCAGTATTATGGATTTTGGTAAGCACCCCTCTTTTTTGTCCTGTTAATTTTTTAACTCACTACCTGATCAAGTCAGTGCCCTCTTCTACTTCTATGATATATCCTGGATGGTGAATGGTATTTGCTCATGAGGGGAACTGACATGCAAGGAGGTTAGCAGGGTTTGAAGTCCTCACTGTGGACAGTTGAGTGACATATGCCTGTGTTCTCTACTCCTGTCGTCTTGGACTGGTTCATGGTGCCAATCAGGTTGGTGTGATTCCATTCCCTGTGCTTTCCTTCCAGAAAAGACACAAAAATAACAAGGGACTTTGAACTTGAAATTGATCACACACCCCTTTTCCTTGGGACAAGAATTCCTTAAGAACTCTCTCTTTACAGGAAGGCAAGCCCCAATTCCTCTCACCTCGGTGATGATTTACTGACAATCATGAAGAAATTCTGCATGGGTACTGTCAGTTTAATGATTAATGCAAGAATACATTTGCAGGAATAAAAGTCAATGTATTTCAATCCTGCAGTAGGGTTTATAGAACACTTAACCAGTCAACCCCAAATCTTTCCTGACAGATAAAATATTTCCTGACAGATAAAATATTTCCTGACAGATGCATTCCTGCAACATCTTTGCCCTCTGTGATCCTAATTAATATTCTCACTTCAAAGAGTGATATTCTTGCCCATCAGGCATTACTGTAAGTGTATAGGTATTCTTATTTCCACATGTGGGTCACTGTTAACTATTCCTGTTGTAAAGAATTCCTTGCTGTGCCCAAATATCATGGAACTCTTTAAAAAAAATCCAATTCAAGATGTTGGGAGCACTTGATTCAGGAATTCACATGCAATGTAACAAAGATAAGCAAACTTTTTAAAAAATGAGTGAATATGAACAACACAATACATGTATGTTGAATAGGGGCATGCAAGAAATCAGACAGCTAAGGCAGCAGAGCTGTGCATAATGGCAAAGCATGTGTGCATCATGAAAGAAGACAGGAGGCATAGGCAGATCCACAGGGAGAAACATCAACTCACATTCATGGGCAAACACAATGAAGACACCCAGTCTTCATTCTATATAGAGAAAAACATGAACACATCCAAGGAACAGGAAACAAATGCAGATCAGGGTGATTGAGCCAGAATGCTCATGAATTCATCACTAATCTGCAAAGTTTCACACCCATTGATATTCAGTGGAAGAAACCTTACACAACACATTCAAGTGTACACTCAAATCTAATAGCGCCTAGACTTTAGGGCCCAAGTGAAAGCCCTAAAGAGACTGGGACACAAGTCATGGCAAGTTTCCAGAGAATGACCATCCAGTCAACCATCCACAGTTCAGTTTACTAACCAATTCATGACTATATCTGCACTCTTCACTCAAGGACAGGTTAGAGCTAAAGCCACCCGTGGTCCTGAAACACTGGTAGGAAATATTAGGCATTGGGGACACTGTCCTAAACTTTTTTGTCTTTAAATTCTTTGCAATGCCTTGCTAAAACTTTTGAATGTGGATAAATGCCAAGCAGTCCCTAGAATGAGCCCAGTCTAAGATCCTGAAAACCATGCCTCAATATGCCATTTCACAACTGCTGCAGAGATATTACACCATAGTTTCAGCTTTGTTTTGTTTTGAACTAGCTCTGAGAAGGACAGTTACCAGCCTGACAGGGCCTCAAGGGTTCTTTGAAGTTTATAGATTAAAACACTAAGAACACATGTTTCTACTGTCTCCTAGGCTGGTTGTTCAGAAATCACCCAGAAAAGGCCAAGCCTTGCCTTCTAGAGCTATAGATGCTTCTCTGTAGAAGGGGCAAACTGGGGTATAGATGCTCAAATGCAAAAGCTGGCCCTGAGCAGCAGATCTCATTCAGGGCATCTAAAAGGAAAATCCATAAACCCATGAACTTACACATTAAAAATTTACCCTTTGCCCTCCAAAGAGATTCTGCTTCAGGGAGAAAAGTTGTAGAATGAGAATTTCATGTGGGATAGAACTTCACGTGGGACATCACCCTCAGGCATGTCCACGTTGGAACTATGGTATCTGGGATGAGAGGACAACACTGGGGGGACAGATGTTGAACTCTCCCTACCCCATTTCTGCCAGTCTGTCCTTTGCCCAATCCAGAGGTGGATGCAATTCTGGAAAGCAGTCATCTACTTCAGAAGGACCACACTAAGTGCTGACCAGTCCCTCAGTTGTCTCCATATGCTCCAGGAGTTCCCATTGACCCTGGAACAGAATAGCGATGTAGCCCTAGATAAAGGGCAGGTCCCTTTTAGTTGAAAACATTCTGTGCTGAGCTTTTCAGCAAGGAAAAGACACTGTCACCAGAGGGTTTGTGAGAAAAATGTTACTTCTACACCTTGGCCAGATAGAGGGCCTTGGGCAAAGAGCTTAAGCCTTCTTGGAAAAAGAGATATTAACCACTGAGCCATAGCAGCAGAAGCAGAAGCAGAATGGGACACAGAGCACATGACTGGGTAGGTTGGCTGTAACATCCTCATTCCTCTCATTTCTGCCCCTGCGCACTTTGTACCTAAACTGAGTTCCTGGAAAAAAAATAACTAAGTTCACCTGAGCTCAAACATCTATGTGTTTTCCTTTGTTTATCTGTTTCCTGGCAATTTATCTTTTCCTTGGTAATTTTTTTTTTGGAAACTAATGTTCTCACGGCCTTCACAGCCCTCACTTTCTCCCTAGGCCACAGATCACTTCCATATACCTTTCTCCCCCCACCCCCACTAATATGTTACCTGGAAATCTAGCTCTAGGAGGTGGATCTCAGCAAAGCTGACCATGAGCTCATATACACACTCATACATATGGCCTTCTAGATTCATAATGAGTTGAATGTTAAGGCTTTCTCATTGTTATATACTCTTAAAATCTGATAATATGCAACAGAGAAGATACCTGGGGCACCAACAAAATTGCATTCCACTCTTTTGATCTTTGGCCATTGTTCACTAGACCCTTTCCATGAACATCCACATTTCCCTTGTAAAAATGCCAGACACACAGTTGATGACCTCCTCATCTTCTTTCTCCATCCACCCAACCCCACAGCACAGGAAAAACTGTGTTCCCTGATACAAACCGAACATACAACTTAACCTCCTCTACAAATCTCCATGGACTGGTAATTCCCACACAGTGAACTGAGAATCCGACATGCAGCTGAGGTATTTGTCCTGAGGACCTGCCTGAACAATATGCAGACACATGCAGCTGATGCTTTTTATTTATCCTTCACAATTATTTCAGGTTTACTGATGTCTCTCTCTCAATCCATTTCAGCACCATACCACTCTTCACTACTTTCCCATCCAAGAGAACTATGCTGGCCATTGATCTTCACATGAAGCAGCTTGTTAGGATTTCTATTTTAGGTAAAGGGGGACACTCCATAACAGGTTTCTCAAATGGGGGGGCGGGTCCCTTCAAAACAGACAGACACAGATATGTATATCTACCCTCTCTGAAAACACTAAAGACACCTTTAATCTTTCAAGTCATTTCTCAGGAAAGAGAGTCTGTGAACTTTTACATTTCCTCTAAGCACATAGTAAAAAACACATACCCCCACCTTCAGGGTGAAACTACTTACATTATCTAGGACATGGAAGCAACCTATATGTCCATCAGCAGGTGAAGGGATAAGGAAGTTGGGGTACAGATATACAACAGTATGTTACTCAGATCTAAAAAGGAACACATCAAAGTCAGTTCTAATGAGATGGAATGAACATAGAGCCTACTACACTGAGTGAAGTAAGTCGCAAAGAGAAAAACAAACACTGTATGTTAACACAGATATATGGAGTCGAGGATCATGTAGGTGGTAGTGAACATCCAACAGCTTTTCTCCCTGAGGCAGCATCTCTTTTGAGGGCAAAGGGTAAATGTTGAATGTCAAAGTTCACGGGTTTATGGATGTCCCCTTCAAGGTGCCCTGAATGAGATCTGCTCAGGGCCAGCTTTTGCATTTGAATATCTACACCACAGCTTTGTCCCTTCTACAGAAAAACGTCTACAGCTCTAGAAGGCAAGGCTTGGCCTTCTGTGGGTGCTTTCTTAACAAGCAGCCCAGAAGACACTGGAAATATGTCCTCTTACTTTCTTAATCTGTAAACTTCAAAGAACCCTTGGGGCTCCATCAGGCTGGTACCTGTCTTACTCAGTGCTAGTTCAAACAAAACAAAGCAGAAACTATGGTGTAATATCTCTGCAGCAGATGTGAGATGGCATACTGGGGCATGGTTTTTGGGACCTTAGACTGAGCTCATTCTAGGGACTGCATGGCATTTATCCACATTCAGAAGTTTGAGTAAGACATTGCAAAGAATTTAAAGACAAGAAAAGTTTGGGAAAGGGTCCTCCAATGCCTAATATTTCCTTCCAGTGTTTCAGGGCCAGGGGTGGCTTTAGCTCTAACCTATCCTGGATTGCAGAGTGCAGAGATAGTCATGAATAGGTTAGAAAACCTGAACTGTGGATGGTTGACTGGATGGTCATTCTCTGGAAACTTGCCATGAAGTCTAGGGGCTATTAGATTTGACTGCACACTTGGCTGTGTTGTGTAAGGTCTTCTTCCACCAAATATCAGTGCCTGTGAGATTTGGCTGATTACTGATGAATTCATGCACATTCTGGCTCAATCACACTGAGCTGCATTTGCTTCCTGTTCCCTGTATGCACTCATGTTTTCCTATGTTTAGAATGAAGCCTGGGTGTCTCCACTGTGTTTGCCCATGAATGAGAGTTGATGTTTCTTCCTGTTGGTCTGTCTATGCCTTCTGTCCTCTTTCCTGATGCACCCATGCTTGTGCCATTATGAACAGCTTGTTGCCATAGCTTTCTGAGTTCTTGCACATCCCTATTCAACATACATGCAATGTGTTTCTCGTATTCAATCACTGTATTTTTTTTTTTTAAGTTTGTGTATCTTTGTTAGACTGCATGTGAATTTGCCTCTTTCTTTCATTCCTGGATCAAATGCTTCCAACATCTTGAATTGGACTTTTTTAAAGAGTTCCATGGTATTTGTGCACAGCAAGGATGTTTCATTGCAAGAATATTTGCCAATTAACAGTGACCCACATCTGGAGATAAGACTACCCACACACTTACAGTACTGCCTAATGGGCAAGAATATTACTCATTAAAGTGAGAATATTAATTAGGATCAGAGAGGGCAAAGATGTTGCAGCAATGTATCTGTCAGGAAATTTTGCATCTGTCAGGAAAGCTTTGGGATTGACTTGTTAAGCATTCTATAAACACTATTGCAGGATTGAAATCCATTGACTTTTACTCCTACCCTGTATTCTTGCATTGATCATTAAACTGACATTACTGATGCAGAATTTATTCATGATTGTCAGTAAATCATCACCTAGGTGATAGAAATTGTGGCTTGCCTTTCTGTAAAGAGAAAGTTGTTAAAGAATTCCTGTCCTCAGTGACCTATATATAGGCCAGGGAAAATGGGTGCATGATCAATTTCAAGTTCAAAGTCCCTTGCTATTTATGCGTCTTTTCTGGAAGGAAAGCACAGGGAATGGAATCACACCAACCTGATTGGTACTGTGAACCAGTCCAAGGTGATAGCAGTAGAGAACACAGACACACATAACTCTACTGTCCACAGTGAGGACTGCCAACCCTGCCAGCCTCTTTGCATGTCACTCCCCCTCTTGAGCAAATCCCATTCACCTTCCAGGATATATCATAGAAGTAGAAGGGGACATTGACTTGATCAACTAGCGAGTGACAAAGCTAACTGGAACAAAAAAAGAAGGCTGCTTACCAAAGTCCATTATACTGGACAAGTAAACCAAAAGCTCCACATGTGTGCACGTCCATTTCAGAATTGTGTGTTTGTATGTGTGTGAGTGTGTGCACACACTTGTTCACTGGCACAATGTGTGGTAAGCTCTCTGAACTGGCCTGGCTAAGGGATGGAAGAATGGACACTGAATGCATGAAAGAGCTTGTGTAAGGTACAAAGTTCTTGGGGCAGCAGAAGCAGTGACACCCTGGGAAAAGGCCCAGGGATCCCACCAACAGAGCAAGCTGTACGTGTAAACAGCCATATAGTGTAAACATGGATCCCTGGAGCAGAAAGGAGAGGCAGGCCAAAGCACCTGGGGGCAGTCAAGGAGGATGCGAAGAAGCAGAGAAACAGAGTGGTCCAGATTCCCAGGCACAGAAGAGGGGCTACAACACAGTTCCGAGACACCCAGCTACAAAGGGTTTTTGTCCTCAAGTGAAGGAGCATTCATTCCCTACCATGACCAGCCATATGAACACAGCTTGCCCTTTTCTGTAAGGATTGGGAGACTGATAGGTCTGTAGCAATAAGCAGCTGTGACATTCAGAGATTGCCAGTTTGAAATATCACTCCTTAAAAGGGTGTCTTAGGTTGATCCTCTCACCCCTCCCAGTCCCACAGGCCTGGGCTGATGGGGTAGACTGGGGTGTGTTCTCACCTGGAGGCTGGATGAGAACAGAACTACTTTGAAAGGGCCTCTCTGCAATAAATGGGCAGACTTCAGTTTCTCTGGCACTAGTGAGTCATGGCTCTTACTTGGATGTTACACTTAGCATCTCTCTATTTAGAGATGCTTCATCTCTAAATCTCTCTCAACACAGAGAATTTCATCTTTGTGTCACATTTTGACTTGTAGGCAAAAGTGTCCCACATGAAGCATGGAACTCGGCATTCACATATGAATACATGCATAAAGTTTTCCTGAATGAAATATGGAATTCTCTATATTTCTTTGGAAAACTCACCACAAAATGTCTTAAACGAAAATGGAAATCTCTATATTTTATATGAAAATGTTTGCACATATTATTTTCCTACTTGAAATATGATGCCGGGAGCCAGCGTGAGGAACTCCGTCCATGGCAAAGGTCATAAGGAAGGAGGCTTTGCAATACGCGAAGACGTGATCAAGCATCAGGAACCCCCTGTTCCTGAGCATCTACCCCCAAAACCAGAGTCTACCTACTTTACTGTGTCATGCTCTCACCTACACCTCTGACTTTATTGGGTTCTCTTCCCCACCGGGTCTCTCGGAGGAGTAAACGTGCAGCTCCAAGTCAATAAAAATTCCTGAGTGTGACAAGAGTGTTTCAAATTACAAGCTCCTCTGAAGGTTATCTAGCCTGTCTGTACAGGTTCACCCAGCCACATGTGATTGTTTACAGCCTCCCAGCCGTGAGAGGCATGAGATGTTTTAGACTTACTAAAGACAATTTCTTTTGGGAAGTTAGAAATTATTAGTATAGTGGGTTGGTTAGGAATTATATTACTGAAGGGTTTTTTCATTTGTTGTGCCAATTCTACTAATACTGCCAATTCCCTGCCCTGGGTGTGACAAAGGTGTCTAAAGTCAAACCTCTCTGCTGACAGACTAGCTTGTGTGACAACCTCTCAACCATAAACAGCACAGAGAGTTTGGAGTATTTTGAAAATCTTAATTAGCATAGGGCTTTTCTCATTGTTGAGTCAATGATTGCCACCAGGCCTCCATATCCTTAGGCACCTGGGAATATATTAATCAATGTATTTGGAATATAGAAAAGGAAATATAGTAGTTTTTGATGTTAGCAATACTAGACTTTTTGAGTTAATGAATTATCTCTTTTGTTATAGATTACTGTACTTTGTTATAAATCACTGTGTCCTTGCTATTTAAAAATGTAACTTTATCACTATCTTAAGACTAAATAGATCTTAAGGGGAACATTGGTGAATGGTTTTCATTTATTGGGGTGATGTTTTCTGCTAAATCTCCATATTCCCTGCCCTTATGATGAATATAACTAGCATATAGGAGAAATAAATATTAACCTTTAAGATTGATCATGTTAACCTTAGGTTAAATAAATTCCTTTCTTAGTTGTAGCCCATTACACCCTAACCCTACAGGAATGCAACTTTATCTGCTACCTTCAGAGGGTGGTGCCTGGTTTAAGAAAAAACACCCTTGGAAAAAATAAGTCTTTTGGTTATCAGAAAGAAAGGGTCATAAAATGTTAGGAGGCCTTATGGCCATAAGATGATGTAAAACCCCTAAAACCTTATATATATATACACACACACATTTATGTGAAGCACCTGATTTTGATAAGGGTCAGGTCTGCTGACCCCCACATGACTCTGTATTCATCCCTACATGTAACAAAAGATATATAAGCAAACCTGAAAAATAAAGAAAATGGTGATCAGTCTCTGGAAAGACTGATTCCCCCATGTCGTTTATTTCTTGCTCCCCGTTTTTCTGGCTGAATTCCCATCTGGATTGTGGGTACTTACCAAGCCTGCTAATTTTGCCTGGGCTTCTAAGATCGGACCAGGGACGCCTCAGTGCCTCCTCTCCTTCGGGAGAATGGAAAGACACCTCTGGCCTATATAGGTGGTGATTGGTATTCCATGTAAACCATGTTATTCAGCCTTCTTTTCTCCCCTAATTTCCCAATCATTCTATATATCTGTAATTAAATGTTTTTTCCTAGGATGCCGATTCCATCCCCAATTTCAAATTACCCTGGATCCACTGGGGTAGGACCCCGGCAATATGGAATTCTACATATTTCACATATGAAAAACTAGGCGCTGACTTTTCCACATGAAATCTGGAATTTTGTTTATTTCACTTATGAACATCAGGTTATTGATTTTTGTACACAAAATATGGAATTTTGATGATTTCATATATATAATTTGGGGCACTGATTTTCCTCTTTTGAGTATGGATTTCCCTATATATCACATAAGAAAATCTTGGAAGAGACTTAATCCATGAGATAATGAACTTTTTATATTTCATTTAGGAAAATCTGGGTCATGATTTTCCTACATGAAATATGCAGTTCTCTGTATTTAACAAATAAAACCTGGGCACTGATTTTTCTACTTGAAATTCAGATTTCTCTACTTTGGCATTTCAAACTCTAGGCACAGAGCTTTTCCCCGTAAATATGAAATTCTTGTATTTCATATAGAATTGGGAATAAACAAGGTAACATGAAATATGGGCATTTTCATATTTCTCATTTGAAAATCTGTGTGTTGACTTTCCTTCATGAAATACAGAACACCGCGTATTTAACAACTGAAAGACTTGGCATCAATTTTCCTACAAGAAATATGGCAAAACCAATACCACATTGTAAACTCATCAGCCTCCAATTAAAATAAAAAAATTATATTTAAAAATATATATGGATTTTTCTATTTCATACATAAAGTGATTTTCTTGTTTGAGGTATGAAGTCACCATAAATAAAAATATGAAGTCAATCCTAGTTCAAGGTGATGAACAGGTAAGTAAAAAACCTTGAGGACGCAGCCACACCTAATAGTTGAACCTTCCTTGTTCTGAAACTCAGAGACTTGACAAAAAATCAATTTATTTAAAATGGGGGGAAAAAAATACTAAATAAGAGACGTAACCCCAAGATGTGGATTATATGTCTTTAGCCACACTGACTCTTCAGTGGGGTTGCTTTAAAAAGCCACATTTAAGAACAATCAGTTTCTGGACATTGGACAGTTGTGGTCAGCAGACCTGGTGTTAGCTCAAAGCCAGAACAAGAGGGTATTCTAGATCCTGGCTGTTACCATTCAAATGCCAATTAGACATTCACAGATTATGTGACCCTGGACAAGCTGTGTGATCTGGCCAGATCTCAGTGTGCTCATCTATAAAATGGGTGTGAGGACATCCCTGGAAGTCCAGTGGTTGAGACATTGTCTTCCAGTGTGGGGGGTACGGCTTTGATTTCCTAGTCAGGGAGATAAGATTCCACATGTCTTTTAGTCAAAAAACGGAAATGTTTTAAAAGAAGGAAAATAAATCAATATTACAACAAATTCAATAAACACTTTAAAAATTGTACAAATTAAAAGAAAAAAAAAGTTTGTTCAAGCTGGTTTTAAAAAAGGCAGAGGAACCAGAGATCAAATTCCAAAAATTCGCTGGATCATTGAAAAATCAAGAGAGCTCCAGAAAAAAAAAAAAAAACATCTATTTCTGCTTTACTGACTATGCCAAAGCCTTTGACTATGTGGATCACAATAAACTGTGGAAAATTCTGAAGGACATAGGAATACCAGCCCACCTGAACTGCTTGAGAAACATATATTCAGGTGAGGAAGCAATAGTTACAATTGGACATGGAACAACAGACTGGTTCCAAATAGGAAAAGGAGTACCTAAAGGCTGTATATTGTCACCCTGCTTATTTAACTTCTATCCAGAGTACGTCATGAGAAACGCTGAGCTGGAAGAAGTACAAGCTGGAATCAAGATTGCCAGGAGAAATGTCAATAACCTCAGATATGGAGATGACACCACCCTTATGGCAAAAAGTGAAGAACTAAAAAGCCTCCTGATGAAAGTGAAAGAGGAGAGTGAAGAAGTTAGCTTAAAGCTCAACATTCAGAAAACGAAGATCATGGCATCCGGTCCCATCACTTCATGAAAATAGATGGGGAAACAGTGGAAACTGTCAGACTTTATTTTTTGGGACTCCAGAATCACTGCAGATGGTGACTGCAGCTATGAAATTAAAAGATGCTTACTCCTTGGAAGGAAAGTTACGACCAACCTACATAGCATATTGAAAAACAGAAACATCACTTTGCCAACAAAGGACCGTCTAGTCAAGGCTATGGTTTTTCCTGTGGTCGTGTATGGAT